>CABFOW010000852.1:25762-46119 GCA_902141385.1 Timema californicum | reverse complement strand
CCCCCCCCCCCCACCCCTATCGGGTTTATTAGTCAATACCCTGAACACTGTTCTAGATTCTTCAATTTGCGCTGCGTATCATTCCAACCGTAATCCACGAGACTTGATTACCCTAACAATGTCTTGTGATGAGTAAAGGGTATGTAAATCATCAATATTTAACCTCCTACACTCTCCAGTAGCCTCATCCCTTTTATGACCAGATACCTTCCTAAGCACATTGTTTTGGACCATCATAAATTGGTTTTGGTCATGTAAGGTGAGAGACAACGTTTCAAACCAATAGAGAACAATTGGTAAATCTATTGCTTTCTTTAAGCTGGCTTTTACATTCCTTGACATAAAAAAAAGACATCAATAACTTACTGCCCGAGTAATAGCTTGCATTTCCTGACCGTATTATTTTTCCAATTTATAATCTTATATCATCATCATTAGCTGTTTCAAAACATTTAACTCACTAACCCTGTCAAATGATAATATGTTGCTCAAAGCAGTCCCTTAATTATCGTCCTCAATCTTTGTTCTCTTTGTGATTATATACTTGGTCTTTTCAGAGCTCAGCGTAACAAATCTAAATCGTCACATCCTACAAGCTGTATTGTGCCGTTTAAAGTCGACCCTTCCCTACTCTCTTGCATTATCCTAATAGCATACTCTGAGAGTAGATGAAAAAGTAATGAGTAACAGACACTTAAAAATGGTATTGCTTTGTATCTTTTTTAATATATTTCTCACCAGGTATACGTTGTTTATACGTAAAAGGGAGAGTCAGCGTGCTTCAAGGTGGCATACATCACTGATTAAGTGGAATGAGTATTGATTCCCAGCAGGCCGAGATGAGTGTCTTCATTTCCCACAGTATTAGATCTCATACTCACCTTACACTTATTATTTTTAATAAACCAGATTTTAATTCAAATTTAATAAACAGTGATTAGTAAGATCCCTTAAAAATGTTCCTCCAATAATAAACTGTACAGTTTTGTTTGAGAAATTAAACACCACACAAATATAAATTTTTAACAAGGTAGTTAGAGGCATTTTCAAAATATTTCGAATTTTCGAGAATCACTTATCAGTAAACAAACAGGAAAGCTCGTATATATTATAATTGGAGAGGTCAAATATTATTTGGATTCGGACTTAATAAAAAGCAATAATTAATCATAATCTTGAAGTCAAAAATTGTAAAGATTACAATACCTTCTATTACTATGAGCTATGAGAAGGTAAAAATAAAAATTTCAAATATCAATTATTGATAAACTATTAATAATGAATGTTTATATGAAAAACTAATTGATAGCGCTATTATTTTTAACGTGCCAGATAAGCTACCTATTTTTAACCAAATTGCTGGAGTAACTTTTTAAATAGTTCTAATTGTTGAAAAATCAGTTATCAATAAACTATCCATAAATTATGTATACCCCAAAATAAAATATACGGTGCAATTTGTTATATCAAACACTTAATCAAGATATGTAATTATTTGGAACAAAATCATAAGAGCAATTTTTAAAATATTTTAAATTTTGATTATCATTTATTTTTAAACTACCCCCAAATGAAATTCCATTCAAATACTAATTTCTGACCATAGGCTTTATGATATATTTATTACAATCTATCACTTATAATATGAACGAAAGAAAGTTTTTGCATTCATTTATCTGGCTCACTTTTGTCTCTAACAAATATGAAAGTGACAGAGCTATGAACAATATTAATAACAACATTCAATATACACACAGTCCCTGTGGTGATCGGATTGATGGCGTCACTTGTAGGGTAAGTTGGTGTATGCATTTCGGTGGACTTGGCGACTGATGTGCAGTATTACTGCTTCAGGGAGGAAATCAACATAAAAGTACCTTACTCCTCATTTCCCTACTATTCCTCTTCAGTGATGGCTAGGATTTACAGCTGACATCGTAAATGTTAAGGATCCACCCAACCTTTGGGTTGAGTACTACACATATAACCAAAAAACCAGCATACAATGAAATACAGTATGTCATGTGAAACACACACAAATACTCATTTGTAACCAAATCGCAAGTAGTTTTTAAAGTATTTCAAATTTTTGAAAAATAAGTCATTTGTAGGCCACTCTTAGATGAAATTTTATCCAAAAAACAGGTAAACAGTGTTGTTTGCCATGTCAAACACAACCAAGATAGAAGATACCCATTTGGATACAAAATGTCAGAGCTATTTATAAATTAATTTTTAAAGTTTTTGAAAAATAAGTCATAGTTAAACTACCTATCAACAATTGTTTACCCCAAAACAATCATACAGTTTTATTTGTTATACCACACAAACACCAGATATATATTTTAAACCAAATAATTTTAGCTATTTTCAATATATTTTTAATTTTTGTGTACATCCAAATAGTAATTTACCATTCAATAAATTTTTGCCTAAGAACCAATGATACAATAATATGTGTCATAAAAATAAATCATAATTATGAATACGAATACAAACAAAATCCTTAAAGCCATTTTCGAAAAATTTTGAATAAAAAAATAGTTTTTAATAAACCTTTATTAATTTAAGTGTTAAAAAAATCCCTAGCTATTTTCTTCTAGCATCTTGATATCAAGTTTGAATAAAATGCATCCAATCCTTTTGGATCCATGAACCAGAAACAGACAGAAATGCCAGTTCAAATTGAGTTCTATCTCGTGATTAATTATTTTGATCATGAAAAAAATCGATCTCAAGAGGATGATGAATCTTAACGTTTTATGTGAACATGAACCCAAAGGAGTGGATTTTACAATCCCGTGTGTCCTCATGTATGTCTGTTTGTCAGTCTGTCCCTGGCCACGGATCCACGACACTTTGATGGATTTTGTTCAATATTGATATCTCGATTTTAGAGAACTATATTACATAACTGTTTATTTTCTCATAGCCCTTCAATTAAAGATAGTTTAGTGATGTGAAATTTTTGAAAATTCTTAAGATTTTGAAAATAGCTTTAAAAATTTTGTTCGAAATATATGTATGTAAATTGTGTGGTATGACAAATAACAATATATAATTATTTGGAGGGTAGAAACGTATTTATGGGTAGTTGAATGATTAATAATTTTTTTAAATCTTAAACATAATGGTTTTAAAGATGTGGTTCCAAATGGGCATCTTGGGAATATATGACATAATAATGACACTGTTTATTTTATTTTTGGAGGGGAAAGGAAGGGGTAAAATATAATTTATTTGTAGTTCACTGATGATAGATATTTTTAGAATTTGAAATGTTTTACAAATGGCTCTAAAGATTTTGTTCCAAATGGGTATCTCGAGAGTGATTGATATAACGAATAACCATGTATTTTTGGTTTTGGGTAAAAATCCAACAAAGAGTTGTTTGCTGAGAAGATATTTTTGAAAATTTGAACTAATTTGAAAGTGGCTCTATTGATTTAGATTTAAATCAATATCTAGGTAGTATTCAACACGACAATCACAAATAAAGCTGTATGCTAGTTTTTTTTTTGGGGGGGGGGGGGAAATTGGCTATGGGTAGTATATTGATGACTGTCTTTTTAATCGGAATAATGTATATTTTAAAATGACCTTATCGATTTGATTCAAAATTGTTATCGGAAAAAAATTCTACATATAAAAATAATGTGTATTTAGTTATCGAATATAATTTGTTTAAGAGGTGATTTGGTTACAAGAAATTTTAGAGAATTATAATGTTTTGAAAATTGACTTTGAAGATCTAATTCAAAATGGGAATATGTGAAGTGTTTTTCATTATAATTAAGAGAAAGTTTTTTTTAAATAACTTATAATTTTTGAATTATTCACACATCGTTTATTTTTGAAAATTCAAGTTATTTGAATTAATTTGAGCAATTTAGTTTAGATTTGATATACAAAGAGTTATTATTATGATTGCCAAGGTTATATGTTTGTTTTTATGTGTAAAACTTATTTAAGAGTAACTTGCTAAAACCCTATTTTTGAACATTATCTTCGAAGTTATAATACACAATATGAGATAGTTGGTGTGATTGTGTCGTACAATTTATTAGGTACGTAGTAAATACATCGGAAAGTAACTATGGGATTCAATGAGAATGAAAGGTCACCTTCAGAGTAACCATTAATTGGGATTCAAACAAATGCAGGGCTCCACTAAAATAAGTATGTACACCGAGGGTTCAAAAACCGTGTGTCACGATGTCTTTAGGCTTCGGCGGTCTTGGTCCGGGGGGTCACGGCTTAAAGGATAAATTATAACTTATAATGAATAGTGAACTGCAACTTGTAAATTTTCAATATGTTTACTCATACATATATACATAAATATATATATATATATATATTAAAGAATGAAGTAAATTATACAAGAAAACAAATTATTCTTTCTCGTTAAAGCGTTATCTTCATATGAATTCCAGATTCTAATGCTCCTTGAAATCTTAGCGTGATGTCGTGTGCAGCCCTCCCCCCTAAAGTCTGAAAATGGATGCAGCAGTGGTCATTGTTTTGTTTTTAATTTGAGTATAGAGGTGATGCACGGAATATCTAACATGTGAATGGCGGCGCGGTCTCAAAAAGTTGGAACCCTTGAACTATACCATTTCGTTCTAATCGTGTATGAACAAACTCAATAAGCTAAGTTATGTGTTACATAGATTATGTTAAACGATTATTTGAAAGTAAATACTTTTCAGGAATATTAAACCCTCAAATTAAATTTAAAAAATTCAAGGTGTTATTTGGTAATCTATTTATATATACTCTGATATCAGCATTCGTTTTTATTCATAAGGTAGAAGTTTTCAAAAACTGCGGGAGTTCTGGTATCTTGATTTTATAACAAAAAAACTATCATAAGAATCTTACTTCTTTTTTTACGTGCATTTTGTCTTCCATCCCGCTAGGACTATCTATATATCTATACTTATAGGGATGAGAAAGGAAGCCTAAGATTTCAAGGTATATAATTAGCAATTGCTTGGAGGAAGATTAGTAAGCCGTTTAGAGATAAACACTTCAGTAAAACCGATTTAGACTCAATCCTCGATAAACCAGTCACTGGCAAATCAGAAAAAGATGGAGACTTATGACCTACCACGTTCTTAGTGACTAAAATTTTCTATATTTTTCAAAATTTTCTATAAATAAAATAAATATCTATACATTTATGCCATATCCTGTAATATAGGTACAATGTTTTACTAAGCAACTTATCCAACTAAATCCCTTACATTTAAATAGGTCGTGTATGCGTTATATACCCTCACTACAACCTTAATTTGAGCTCTATGATCTATAGCCATAGACACATAACAAACTTATTAGCTAGTCTTACAAATATTTGGTTGAAAAGGACACTAGAGAAGGGGTGAGCGTTTATGAATTTTGGCAAAAATACAAACATATTTGGAACAAAGATTTATGATACAATTTATTTTTTTCAGGTCATAAGTCTCGAAGTGGGGACCCATTCGACTCATTACCAAACAACTTCTGGCTCGAATTCTCGTCACCTTTCACGGAGTCATATGATGAACTAACCGAGCTCGAGGTGACCACAACTCCGGAACCTTTACCGTTCTTTGAAGACGCCGCCAACTCAACGAACGTGACCACACAACTGGGCAGCTCCGTGTTTCTTCACTGTAGGGTCAACGACCTCAGGGATAAAACGGTGAGCAGCATGCTTCACATTATAGTTTATAAAACACGATTCATGTATGATTGTTTTTACAGTATTATGAGAAATCTGAAACTGCTTCTGTGTTCGAATATTCTAAGGTGTCACTCTTGTATTAGACTGGACTGTCGGGAGATTGAGGTAAGAATCCCTATTGGGTGTACTGAGGGGTGTATTTTTAAAATGATTTTTTACTCGGTCTTCAAATAAATACCTGTATACTCTCCCGTAATTTCAACTTCCTCTTCTCTAAACCATTAGTGTACGTAATTGGTGTGCGTACAGCTGTAACAGGTAATAAGACGCGGTGCTTAATAAACAAAATTAATCTTCATATTATGTATCAAATGGAAACTAACTTTGGTATATGCTTCAATTATATTAACTATAGTTGATATATTACACATGGACACTGGAACAAATCCCGGGACTTTTTATTTAGATCATTATTCTATTATACCTCTGAGCTATGCAGGAATCTTCCTGAATAATTGAGAGCCATTTTCCCCCTTGCTATTTGAGTACATATATTGAAGCCTATTCCTAAACTATGAGGGAATAAGGACCCAAGTTTGGGAAAATTCCTGTGTAGTATGTCTAATACAATATTATATATGTTACTTTGACTACTGCCACCAACCAAAGAGATAAGATTCAAAATATTAACGCCATTAACCACATTTTAAGGACATTTACTAAAGTTACAGGATTGATTGTTACTTCTTAGTGACTTAATAAACGAAACGATATTATGTTCCCCTTTCTAAGGGGCGAAGTGAAGACACCATAAATATAAGGTTATAACCCTGTTAATAGAAATATAGTCTAAAGAGTCAGGCTCGTAATATACTGCATTGTCATTGACGAGGAAATTAAGGTTCGAATTTTGACTGAGCGCCCACACGATGGTATTCCACCTTTTATTAATTAAATAATTTCCCGCTGTCCCTCAAAGCTATTGTGGGTAAACTCATATAAAGTAATCCTCCATACCCTTACACCTTAGATTATTAACGCTCTCTTAATATAGTAATGATACTTATCGTGGTTTTCATGATAGTTTTATCATTTTCATTTAATACTAGCATTTTCCTGTGGCCAAGCTCGCATTAAACCAGAGATCAATACATTAGATAAATTAAAATTCTAGAAAATTATCAAACTTATTCGAGAGCAGTGTTTTATGAGCTTATGAAGATTCATGAATAGGCACGGTCAAACTCTCAACCCCTCCCTATAAACCTTTAAACCCCTGCTCATATCACTTACCATCCTCTGTAATCTCAAAACAAGCCACGGCTTATGCTCACTTCATACACACAGATTTTTAGACACTAATTCAGTCGATGATGAGATAGTGTAATGTTATATAAACTACCATGTATCATTAAATATTAAGTGTATAGCAGTAGTTCTGTCTCTATCTGATGATAACCTTAAACAAATGGAATCAAAAGTTCAGACAAATTTAGAGTTGTATTATATAGTCTTCCTTTTTTAAAGTTAGACCAAAGCGTATAATATTTTATACTAATAATACACATACTAATATTATCAAAGTATAATTTTTTTTTTTTATTAAGTTAATGATTTGTTGGCCTATAAATATACTATAAGATTTGATACTATGACTATCATAATTTTTATATAGCTAAACATAATTTACTCTATAAAACTCAAGTTTCCATTTATATTACAATAATATTTATATATAACTACTTATACATGTATATAGAATTTTTTCATAACATCCCAAATATATTTGTTTCAACTGTCTTCTTTTAACCATGTTTGATCACTGTAAACTTTCCAACTTGACCTCAGTTGAACTTGATACACTCAGTTTTGTCATGTGTGAAGGCTTTTGAGCAGTTGTCATTTCTCTTTGAGAGGGTCATCCGTTTGAACTTCGGCCAAGAACCTCAAAGTACTTGCGGTTCACAAGCAGTGGTTGGTTGCTCTTTGCGTTTGAAAGATACGAGATGCAAGTGTTTCAGGGATGGGAAAATGTGGAACAGGGCTTGGTAGATTTGTGGAGTTTTTAAAACTTTTAACCTTTATCTAGGAGAAAATTATTATTCATAGGTTTATTAAGAATTTATTTATCGAAAGTTCCATGTACTTATATAATATAGTATTCCTTCCACTTCAATTTATTACCCATCCGGACAGTGAACATTTTAGTTAGGTTAGTGTAGAAAACATTATCGAGAAGAAATTTATCAGAAATAGTTTTAAGTCATTGGGGAATAATGACGCTCACACTGTGATGTAGTTATCCATTTAATAAAATGTTTTTAAAATATTCCAAAACACATAAAATATAGTTATTTATAAATATAACAAAATATATTTCAAATGGCTATAGCGTAGAGAGATATTCTTCCACTGATACTGAAGGCATATGTTTAGTTATGTAAATAGTTTATGGATAGAACCCATTTAAACAACATCTTTTTTGGCTGGCTCGGTATATTTCGGGGCATGTAAAGGTTTCAGTTAGTTAAAATAAAAGTTGGAAAACTGCTAGTTTGAAGAAAGCATTGGGGACATGGCATTACCTTGACCCTTATGCTCCAGGCAGTCACCCGTCCCTTAAGGCAGCCCTTCTAGATAGTGCTTATATATATTCATAAAAATATGACATTTGAGAGGCCCATTTCCAGTAATTGAAATCAATAGAAATATACTGAACCAATTTGACCAAATTACCACTCATTTTGAAGGATATAGATCCAGGATGTTGGAAAAAAATAGTAATTTTTAGCCAAAGAACGATTTTATTAGTAAACTTCTACTTTTTTATACCGTGTGAATAGTGACTAATCCATACAATAATTTTTGTCTACAGATAATCATGGAAACCCTAATAAATGTATAGTTGTATATCGGTAAATATAAATATATTAACTTTTGATTAAAAATAATCAGCAACTCAAATAAATAAACAACTTAAATATAGATTCTATGATTGATAGAGGGGTAGTTTTAGAGGAAAAAACTTTGTGTTGGTAAAAAATTAAACGGAAAAAGATCCAAATCTTTGGAATGTTGATAGCCTTTGACGAGTAAATCTCTCTCTAATAAGTAAAGTTAGTATTTATTTTGTAGAAATTTCCCCAATAAAGTGTTTTAAATATATTTTGTAGTGACAATCCGCAGACATCACTACAAAGATCTAATACTACAATAATAATAAAGATATCAGCTTTCATCTCGAGCGTCAAGTGCATGTAGGTGATAAACGAGCTCGCACGACGACCCGCATGAAGGGATGATACATAAATTATACCCACACCTTTGACAAATGCCACCGTGACGCACGGCGTATGTGGAAATCCGATTTAAAGCCTGGGTAGAAAAGATTAGACGAGAAATAACGAGTATGGCATACAAAAAGGACGAAAAGAAAGAATCACGGATGAAATATTGAAGGAAATGGGATGTCAAGTGTATAGTCGCTACGAATATGAGGTTCCCTTATAGTGTGAATGAATCTCATATAGTAGTTAGATTTATGTAGAGTTTTTCAAACAATGAAGTAGTATTGAAAGAAGCAAAGATGTCAGTATATTAAATTGGGTTGACATCAACATTGTTTTATGGATATGAAGCGTGGGTTTGTCAAGAGAGACAAAAGAGCAAGGTGAATGCGGTCGGATTGAGATATCTAAGAAACGTATGTGGAAAAGCTCGTATGGACAGAGTCAGTAGTGAATGGCTGCTGAAGATTGCGGTTTGAAAGGGAATCGAATAGGTAAATATGACATAAGTGTCTTACATTAGTTTTGGCATGTTGAGATGATGAATGTGGTTCAAGTGAAAGCTAAATATATTTAGGTGTAGTGTTTGTATCAAAAGGAAGGGGTGGATCATGTAAAATGTGGCTAGGTGTTGTAGACAAATGTGTGAAAAAGATAAATATTAAGAATTTTAAGAATAAAAGACCATGTTGTATAGAAGTATGTTGTTGAAGAAAAGGGAGTATGCAATGTTTTGTAAGTGTGGAGAAAGATAGTGAGGATGGATTAAGTACGCAGTTTTTTCTGAGTTATATGCACAGTGTCTTTACGTAGGGGAATGGCGTAATTAGGTATGTTTGTATGAATGTATGTGGCATTATATTTACTCTGCTTCCAACTGCCCGTTTGGAATATACGTATACTAGTTCACTAATGCGCAGTCTACAACAACCAGCTGCACCCGTTTCTTGGACTTGCACTCTAATATTGTACCTAGGTTTACAATAGCATACGCAAGCGGAGTCGCAAGCGAGAATTGTTTTAATCGCTTGTCGAGAGGGGAAGAACATTGTCCATATCTTGTGTTTATGTGGCTTGCGTTCAGCCAATCAGAAACAAATATAGGTGTATTACTGTGTTCAACTAAAGTTATTAGTTGTTTGGTAAAGAAAACAGTTTTGTGAAAATATATATTAAAAGTGACTGCATTTAAAATTATTTAGTAAGAGTAATAATATAAAAGTTAATTAATATATTAATTTTATTCTAATTAACTCGTGTTTGTAAACTTTAAAAAACTTCGATGATGGCAGTCATCTTGGTTGAAACTTCGTTTGGTGACATTTTATTGTATAGGCCTACAGTCTTTGTTTAGGGAGAAAATAAACACAGCACGTCTTAATAATGTGTATTACAAGTGTGCGTCCAACAAGCAGGTTTTAGACTTAGCATTAAGGGGTAAGGATGAAGAAGGTAGAAATTAGAGGATACGTACCCGCATTTGAGGAGAATGTGGGAAAATATTTTGTAAACTATCGCTTCAGTGCTCCACCCGGGAACCACAAACTTCCAGCAAACCAGACAAGACAATCTTGATACCTTCTCAGCGTGTTCATATAATGTGATGAATATGTATATCAATATAAATGCTTTTTCTCAGTTACCTGCTAAAAAGGCTTAAGGTACTCATTCAAAGTGGAAAGATTGAGTAAATCAGTATTTTGAATAAATCCAAAGCTATTAGTAGAGAGGATAGAGAGTAAAATGTATTGACAGGTTTGACCAAAATCTGAATTACCTGATCAAATTTTAGTTTTAGCGAGCACTGGATGCAAATATTGGTTTCTTATATTAGCTTATAATAAACGTAGGATTCATATTAATTCTTGGTCAACAAAATCTATACTATTTATATAATTTTTATTAAACGCACAATCAAAAATAATGGGTTTGAGGTTATAAAACCCTACACTGATAATCATGCGGCTAAAGACGTCAGTATTATACCAATATCAAGCCACATGGCTGACTCACTCACTGACATTAATGTTTACCCATTTACAGATGAGCTAGAAACTTGAAATTTGGCAAACTTATAGCTTCTAGCCTGTAACCGACGGGAAAAATTCCAAATAGCTAACGATTTTAATTTTAATCAAAAAGGTCGAAGTAACAAGTCGATGCAAACCTTTCTTTGGGGTCTTCTTGTGGCTAAACGGTAAGACCTATGAAAAAACGGCTCTGGAATTACATTAGTCTACATCCACTTTCAAAGAAAACTCACTTGTGGTTTGGCGGTGGAGCCCCCAAAACTCAAAGCGAGTTGTTTATATATCTAACTTCTAATGGAGATGTCATGTGTATTGAGATACTAACTGATGTTCCACTATAACTCCGCACAAATACCGGTACGTTCCCTTTACAATTTTACAATCACAATATCCTCGTCCCTAACCCACTAGAATAACCTAAATTATATCATCATTCTAATTACAAATGCTCGCTTCATTGGCCAAATAGTCTAAGGCATCATGCTCACGTTAGGCTTACCTGCTGATGATAGAGTGGTTTGGGTTTGAATCCCTTTTGTATCTACTGAGGGTGGTTTTCCGTGAATAGTTTTCCACTCTCCTTCCAAGCAGATGTGGGTATATTAGCCTACATTTAAAAAGCTTCCGTCATCATCACTACTCGATCAGCGTAATTATTATCTAATATGCGTATAGCTTGGACAGGTAGTAAGACACGATCTAAAAAAAACGTTACAAATTGGTCTCAGTTTTGTTGGCAGAACCTCTAAATGTATTGCATTAGAACGTTGTACAGCAATTTACCACCCTCCATCCCACTCCAATGCACCATGTTATTTGATTTGATTATTTGAGGGATGGAAGTTAATTGAGGGATGGAAGTTAATTTAGCCTTCACGTAACTCAAAATCGTATTGTAGATCTATTTGCTAAATTGCTATTTCCTCTTTCACAAAGATACAGTAGGACTGTTGGTTGATTTGGGCTCTGCCCACTTTGGTGGTCGCATGTTCTAACTTATAACACTCGTGTGGGACTGAATCATCGGTGATGGAGAAATGGGGTTTTGAAGCCAGAACAGGTGTATTAAGCACGTGTTTTCTAAATGGTTTTTCAATAGCCCTAAATCTTAATGATTGTACATTACTTATACAATTCTTACTTACTCTTTTATACTTCAGTAGCTTAGTTAATATATGCGTATAACCCGAAAAAGATATTAATTGTCTGAAAATTTTAAATAAAGAACTGGACTTTCTCTTTTCACAAGAATAGACTAACAGGTGGGGGAATAGGTGTTGCGTCTGTTCTATAATCAAGTTAGATTGATATTCGTATCGTGATATAATCCGTTGGCTAAGTAAGTTAACCATAAATATTCCTAATTCCTGTTTATTTCACGAAACACTACACTAATTTACGCCAAAAATATTAAAATCTCGATCTCGAGAGAAAATTTCCAAACACAACTACAGTTTTATTTGTGTCCTGGATCGATCCCATATCATATACAGCCAGAGTTTGTATTAAATAAGAAACCTTGACAGGAATTCAATATACAAATATTATATTTTAGTATATTTAACTCATTTGTATGATATACACCTGCACAGCCCTACTGTGTAACCAAGCCAAAGTGAAAAGAGAATTTTGCCACTGACTATACAGAAAGAGAAATTTGATATATTCCTTTTAATCTGGAGAAGCAGCCGCCGTTGTCGGCGTCGGGGGTGGCTCACGGAGCGCCGGGAATTCGACGATAGACTGGGGGAAAGAGGCAGGAGGAGGAGGAAGAAGAAATAGGGAACCACGAGAAAGACTGGGGGATGTTGAGAGAAGTCTAGAGGAAAGGGAATACGGGTTTCCAGTTCCTGAATGGAGCTCTCAGCTCTGTCCGCTATCATAGCTCCTTCCTTCTCCCATCACAATTGCTGAGATTCGTCGAAGAAGGGTGAGGGATGATGGTGAGAAAGAGGTTAAGGAGAGAGGGGTGAGAACACACACATACAAAAAAAAAGTATAAAGTTGGCACGAGATCTAAAAAATATGCACTAGATTTGAGAATGTGAAAGAAAAAGGGGGGTGTGAGTAGTGTTCTGATAAAGAATCTTCTTGAAAAGGTAAGTTGGTAGAACTTATATAGGAAAAAAAAATCTCTCCCTTAAAGGATGTGCAAATAAATTTTGTATGTCAAGAAATGGCCAGGCCACTTCCTCCAAGAGTGGTCAGACTGTCGGGCACACAATGATGGCCGTTTGGAATTCAATAGCGAGTGTGCTTAGAAAATATACATTACAAGAAATCGGAAGAAGCGGGGGAGGAAAAGTTGTTTTTTTAAATGGCAAAGTAGCATTAGTTATAAAATTGATGTATGTTTAAGTTTGGTTCTTCGGGCGCGCTTTGGTTCAACCAGTACACCAATAACTAGAATGAACCGGTTTTAAAAACATCTTGTTAATAAGTAAAGCAGAATTAATACAAGCACGTGGATACCCATTAATTATACGGATATCATTTTTATATTCAAAATAATAAATAGCTAGTATTTAAGGAGAGAAAATGGCGTCAGATTAGTTAATAATAGACTAATTGGAATATAGAAACGAATCAGTAAAACAAGCAAAATTTTGAAAAAAATATAAATTTAGATTGAATAATAAAATTAAAATTCTTATATTAAATTATCCAAACAGAAATATAAAAGTTGTTTCACTTTTTTATATGTGATATTCTAAATATTTTATGCTAGAAATTACTTTCATTAATTATAAAGTGAGCCGGATTGGAGGGTAGTAATTAATTTATTTGAAACTTATAGCATCACAAAAAAAATTCCATCTATTTGAAAATATTAACCATAATTGCTAAAATAAAAATCTATATTTAAAAAATACGAATAAATTCTATTATTTTTAGGTTTTTTTAGCACCGCATTTTATTACCTTTTCAGGCTATACGCATGGAGCTAGTTAATTAACATTGAAGTGATATCTGAAATGTGCTTATCAAATTAATACAATCTAATACTAAGCCAGTGGCGTTGTTGATTGAATAGATAGATTATATATTGAAATACGGCTCTTAAAGGAATCACATGGATCGAAGTTTGTGAAAGAAAATCTGTTTTTTTGGTGTTTTTAAGCTCTAGGTTCATATTTTCATATAGTAATCAATTTTTGCATAATGGAAATATGTTATCTTCTTTAATTGATGTTTCTTCTTTTGAGGCTATTATTGATTCAAACATTTCTATTAATAAATTTAAAATTTGTATAGTTTCCATTAAATTAGTACCAACATTAAAGGGGAAAAAAATGAATTAGATTTGAAAATGTAATGCGTGTAGCACGAGTGAGTAGTAATACACGGTGTTAAAAAAAGTAATAAATATACTACATAATCATATATTCAGCTTAAATTCGACTTAAAACCTTTTCAATGCGTGTAACACGAGCGAACAAGTAGACCCGGTGCTAAAAAAAACATAAGTAATTCAAATTAATATGATTTTAAACTTTTCATATTCCTTTAAAATTATTTTAGCACTGCGTCTTACTGCCCCTTCAGATTATACGCCTTTGTTCTAATTACACTAATGGGCCAGGGATTAGGAAGTTTGAATTTAAGAAAAGTGTACACCCATTTCAGTGAAAGGTTTGTATAAAACTATTTAGCAAAACTACCCTCAATACACCCGATTGAAATCGAACCCTGATCTCCCTTCAGCAGCCTAGTCTATTTCGAGTCTAGTGCCTTAGACCATTTGGCCACCGAAGCATTTATTTTCATAGTTATTCAGTTTCATTTTAAGCTATTCAATTTAGATTATAATTAGTTTCATGGAATTCTAGATTCAGATTTGAAAATAATTTTATAATACAATATTTATTGGGGTTTAATAATTTTTTAAACATCAGACTCAATTAGGACTCGATTAGAATTTGTCAACCTATATTTGGATTTAATTACAAATTGAAAATATTAGATTGACAAGAGATTATTTTTTAAAATTTAACTTAATTCTATAACGACTAAAAAAAATGTATAGTCTCGGAATTGTGTTACATTTTTAAGATTTTTAGAAATATTTTCTTTAATCTAGGGGAAAAATACCTGATAGTATATTTAAGGTGGAATACAAAATATTTAAAAATTTAAATTTATTGGATGGTAATTTTCAAATCAATTATGTGTCAGCCAGTTTCTCCTCTTATATAAATTAGATGGGTATTTGTGAGTACAAAAAATTGAGGGGTTAAAAATACAGATGTCGTCGAAATAGTCTAGTGACATTGTTGCAAACTTTATGAGTAAAACTAATTTACAGTTTTTAAATTCAATGTTTTATTAATGGATTATTCAGTAGAAATAATTAAAAATTAATACCATCTCTTAAATATCTATATAATAATATATATTATTTGAAAAATTCATCTCCGATAATTAAAATTGCTAGAAAATGGTTGTTTCAACTTTGACCAAAAAAACAAACTAATTTTAAAGTTAAGGATTCCGAGGAGTTTTTACTAGCGAATTTACATCTTTTCTGTATGTGTGCAAAGGTTCATCCACACAATAATTATTTTTTATATAACCATGGAAACCATGATTTCTGTAGGATTATATATCGATAATAATAATTTATAAATACCTAATTTTAATTTTCATACTTTCTTTCTCATTATATTCTGTTCCTAATATTATTATGGCAAAAACGTTTTATTATCTCAGTTTTATAAATAGCCTTAAAATAATATTGCTTGGTTTTATATTTGACATAAAATATGCACTAAATCGGTTTTAATTATAATAGCAATATATTACTTTACATTGTTTAAAATGCTACTAAAGGAATGTTACTCAGTGATGCATGTAAATCTATCACTTACCCAATGTTAAACAGAGCAAAAACTTAAATAAAACAACTTGTTACTTGGCAAAGATTAAACTGCCTAATCCTAAAAATGCGTACTCATGGAGTTGAGTAATATGAATTCCACACCAATATTTACCTGGTGGAAGAATCAGAGACCACTGTGGTTACTCTATCCACTCCACCAGAATATTCCCAAAATCAAATTATCCAGTAGGGTAATTAATCCCCGTGAACATGTTCGATTCATGATTTAGACTTTTTTGATTCAAATTAAACCCTTATTTTAGACGCCACCTATCAAAGAGGGTCCAAAGTATACAATAGATTAATAACAAGGAAATAGGAGTGAGCAGCTTGAGTAATAATATACATCTGAGTATATCAAGAGTACCCATGGGCACGCAACCCAATACAGTTGCGGAAAAATTCTAGATTGTCGGCCTCAGGACATTTAAATAATATTCAACGTTACACAGAAAACAAAATTACTAAAGAATGATAGGTTAAAACATAAGGGTAAATCCTATAGCTAAAATACTAAATAAAATTGAGAAATTCATTAAATTATATATATATATATATAAATTCTTAGATATAATAAGCCTAAAGCTATTATTAATATATAATAAATCTACGCCCATTGTAGCCTAACAAAAAGGTAAAACAAAATTATTTAGAAAAGCTTTTAATATGAAACTAAAAATACTTTATGTATATCATATAAAAACATAACATAATTTACTACTTCTCACTTGAGATTCTCATATATAATTACTCAAAATTTTCTCGAGATACTTATTCTCCAAATATTTATTACATTCATTTGTTAAGTCGTAATAATTTAGTACAGTTATCCGGAATATTGATCATAAACTTCAAACTTATAATATAAGAACAATTTACGTTAAACTAGCCTGTCATACTATAAATTAAAATGGAGATAATATTAACAACATATAATATGACACCTAACATTACCCTGGACAAAGAAAAATACTTAATCAAAGTAATTATCTAACGTTTGTCCATCTATCGCTTCACTAGCGCTATCCAGAAATTCAGTATCATAGCTTATGTCCTAATATGTTATTATTATTAGCACCGCGTCTTACTACCCGTTCGGGTTGTACGCACTTACGCTAATGTGTAATGGTAGGGTGATTGTGAGATGAAATGGAGGACCTACAGTTTAACGTGGAATCCAAACCACGGTGGAGGCCTGGCATTCCCCACATTCACAAGATGTCTTGTCAGAGGTGAAGGAAGGGTTTGGTAATCAGATAAATCTGTGCCGGGACTGAGGATTGAACCCCGACCGCCAGCACAGAAGTCTGACACCTTACCCCTAGACCGCCAGGTCACCCCTAATATGTTAATTAATTATTTAAAATGCAATAAAAAGCTAACTAATATATTTTGCATTTAGTTTGATCAAAGATTTAACATGTTTGAAATTTAACTCGAAATAGTATTACCATAAAAAAGAATGGAATTTTGAAGAAGTTACATCTAGATACATATTAATGCCGAAACTGAATTAATACATACATTTCATAATAAATAAACCGAAGCCTAAGCTTCGTCCTACTAAACCAGAGCAATGTCCAAGAGTAATCATATCTCTCTGCCAGTCTTTTATATGATTTGCACAACTCCAGAACACGGAATGGAGGGATATAGAGGGGGAAAAACCCAAATACTATCAAACAAGGGGAAGGATCTCGTTTCTCGAAGATATTTGAACGCATGGACACTGGGTTGAAGAGTCATCTTTTTTCTTCTTAAGTTATTTGGCTTGTCTTGAGCTCACGGCTTTGATTCTTGGGCGGACCCATTTAGTTGGTCGTGGCGTGATGTTGTGATCGGGTGGGTTGTCTCTCTCTCTGGTTAGTGTGCAGTGGACGTTTTGGCCGACTTGTTTTCTTTTCACTTGTATCTAATGCTACAAAATAAGGAATTAAAGGTCTGGCACCTGAGCTTTGTAGGTAGTTTTGACGAAACTCTACATCATCTTCAGGTCTTCAATTGTGTTAATTTGTGTTTCTTTATCGAATATCTGAGAATGATTTAGGATTAAATCGAAACTAGTCGTCGAAGGCTGGCCACTACGCAGCTTCTCAACACAAAGAGAAAGGTATTTCTACTAATGAATCGTCATTTTGTAAACCAAATTTTATAATTTTATTAATATTTTCAATCTATAACTAATTTGGATATAACCAATCTACAATAACTTCTATGACACAAGTTTAACTTATTATTTATCCTTCAATTAATTATATAATAAAAATGTACTTTATCATTCATGGCTATAAGTATTATTATAATAATAAAATTAATAATATAAATAATAAATTTTTATCATTCCTCATGAGCCTGATTACTTTTAGTTGTATTATGTCTTAATTTTAATATGTCAGGTTTTTACAAAGGCTAGTATGGTAAATATTTTTGACTATTATTCTTTTTAATATAGAATCTAATAATGTTTCATGTATATCTTACAAGTTTGTTTATTATTTAATACAACTATCTTTGACACCTTTTATAGTTATTCATCTTAATATAATTTGAGTGAATAATAAATATTATTTTCACAGATAATATAAAATTTTCTTGAACATTCCCTTTTTATGAAAAAATGTGAAAAAAAATATAAAAAACATAGTGAATTTGGATTTTGTTAACAAACAAATTGGTGACCTGGTGATCTATGGGTAAGTCGTCAGATTTCTGTGATATAGGTCTGGGGTTCAATCCTCGGTCCCGGCACAGATTTGTCTCATTGTCAAACCCTTCCTTCACTTCTGACAAGACGTGTATTAATCACAACTTGTGAATGTGTAGAATTCCAAAGTGGTTCGGATCCCATGTTAAACTGTAGGTCCTTAATTTCTTCCCACAATCACCCTACCGCTACACATGAGCATAAGTGCGTACAAACCGAACGGGTAGTAAGACGCGGTTCTAACAATAATAAAAAATTCTTTAACATCAAAATATATTTTTTATTCGTTCTAATGGCAGTATCGTACCACGTTAAAACCATATATTGTTAAATCAGTAATCAAATTATTACAAAGTATGTATTTTTTTAACGAAAGTAATATAAAGTTCTGATATATTTTATAAAATTATAATTAAATTTAATAATAAAATTGTAAATTTATCCCTCTAAAAAATTTTTTTTTCCACAAGTGAAAGTCTCAGCCAATATTGACTAGACAAGATTAGTGTGTTTATGTTGTTTGTATTTTCACAACTTTTCACAAATAGTTTGGGCTCTACACATATAGTATAAAAACATACTGCTGTTCTCATTATTTTGTATACAACTTTCCTTGCAGTTTTCAAGTGACCAACATAAATATATACACATTTGGTTCGGTTTGTTGCGGTTTATCTGCGCTGACACCATATACTTAGCACTTTAGTTTATTTATAATAGTTTAATTGGCTTCGAAACAAAGCTTTAGTCCAGAAGGTGTCTTAACCTGCTTGGGTGGCCGCATGGTCTAAGGCGTTACGCTCATATTAGTATAGACTGTCGATGATAGGGATATCGGTGTTTGAATCCTTGTCAGGTGTACTGAGGGTGGCTTTACCAAAATGGTTTCACAATATTCCTCCACTCAAATGTAGGTAAACCTATAGTATACTAAACCTTACTAATCTCTAAATCATTAGCTAATTAGTACATATGCGTGTAACAAGAACAGATATCTAGTAAGAAGCGGTGCTTAGAAATATCATCTTATTCGGCTTAATTGATTTAATCTCTAGAAGAAGAAGTTGATTACACTTATTTTTGTATCACGTATAGCTACGTGTTTAAAATATCTTCATTTAACTATACATAGATTTTTCTGAAGGGATAGTGGCCAAAAATTTAGAAATGAAAATACCTTCACTAATCCCTGTCAATATTCAATTACTGACCTCATGTTAATCGTAAAGCAACATTAGCCAAGGTTAAAGTTTAGTCTGTGTTCTCACCGGTGCCAGTATTTATAATAAGCCTACTAAACCGTTTGAAACAAATATAGGAGAAGAGGAAGGAGGAGGAAAGAAAAGTATGAACTTATTGAAAACTCAGATACCTAGTAGCGTGTAAACTTAATCTTGGACGTATCTTTATTTTCGCTATCAGTTTACTCAAAGTAGTTGGTTAAGGCATTCAAGAGGCTATAGAATAAATGAGGGTATCAGAAGCGCTCTATTGAGTCCAAGGCTGTATTCATCGTGGGATAAGAGGAGTTATTAAAGGTTGTCTTACTTTTGGTTTTCCTTACTATAATCATGAAGGATGTAAATATATGAACAAAAGTATTTTAGAGTTAGAAACATATTTAAAGAATTGTGGTGTATGTTTTAAAACTAATGTTTTGACTTAGTATATTGACTAAGAACTAAACAAATATGTCAGAAAAACCTGAATACTCTAATGTAAATTCCTCTTATATATATATATATATATATATATATATATATATATATATATATATATATAT
>CABFOW010000852.1:0-22760 GCA_902141385.1 Timema californicum | reverse complement strand
CCCCCCCCCCCCCCCCCCCCCCAAACGGCCTCTATACACTATACGAGCAAGCAAGAAACAAGAAGAATACATTTTGTTTCACCTCAAAGTAATATGAATGATAAAAAGTGACTTAGAATCACGAGTGTGACTCGATAATCAAACAGAAAATCAACTTCTCATCCCTTTATAGGCCATTCGACAATAATGTACCTTGCAGATTCGGACCGGGAAACACCAAACGGCAAAGAATGCATTCCGTCTTCTCCGCTGGTCAGTCAACAAGCTACGCATTGTCTACTAGATAGGGAATTATCAACATCAGTATTGCTGTGTGAGGATCCAGAGACCATGAGGCCATGTCAGTTAAGACGAATAGTTCATGTGTCTCAAAGTAAAACAAGAATGTTCTAGAAGGCTTTATCTAGGCAGTTTTTATGCATGTAAAGTTAATCTGGAGAACGACAGGTCTAATAATGATGTTCTAGTTTTAGGTTTATAGCTAATTAATTTACTTTCATAAGTAAACTTAACTCATCTCACTTATTGTCATAATAAAATTTAGATAATTTAGCGAGTGTGGTAATCCTATGTTACCTTCATTCAACTTGTAGTTAGGTGTCAAGAATGGCCTTATGTGCAATCAGGTGGTATTTTATAGTTTATCGTATTAAATGTAGGTTCAACTAATGATATCAAGAGTTCCTGAATATCTGTTATGAGTATGGTGGTATTATCTAAAAATAACTTTTAAATGAAGAGAAAAAATTGTCATTTAATTCCAAAACATCCTTGACAGACAGTCAAGAAATTTTGAGGTTATTCATGTGAAGAAAATTAAATTCTATGTTTGCACTGGAGAAAAATTCTATTTATTTTTATCAAAAAAATTGTTTCGCCATATAAACTACAAAAACGCTGGCTTTTCCTCGCGTCCCCTTCCATCCCACCTTTAATATAGTTAATATAATCTTCATGTCATACAAATAACCATCTATTAAATAAATAAAAGGAACGGTATTCTCGAATGTATTTGATTTAAGGCGTTCCTTTATTAACAGTATATTATCAACGAGACTAAAAGTTTAAAACAATCTTTCTCTTCCCAAAATCTATAAAAGGTACATCTGAAATAAGCTCACACATGGCTTTAAATCTAAATAGAATGTTTAAGTTAATAATGAAGTAGTTTAACATACTTTAAAGAAACAACCAGGTGTGAACTAGCATGGGCCTCTGAAGGTCAAAGATTAAATGTTAAAGTTGTATTTACAATCATTCCAAAGATGACTGGCCATCATAGTCGGTTAATTTTATTTAGGATGTTCGTCAAAGTTTGACATCTATAACTTATTCATAAATGTCATAGAATAAGTTCCCTAATCATTATAAGAAGAATAATAACCATTCCTCTATATTTACAAAGACATCCCAAGTACTAATCCTTTTACAGTATTTACTTCAATATGGTGACCTGGCGGTCTAGGGTTAAGGTGTCAGACTTCTGTACTGGCGGCCGGGGTTCAATCCTCGGTCCCGGCAAAGATTTATCTGATTACCAAACCCTTCCTTCACCTCTGACAAGACATCTTGTGAATGTGGGGAATGCCAGGTCTCCACCGTGGTTCGGATTCCACTTTAAACTGTAGGTCCTCTATTTCATCTCACAATCACCTTACCATTACACATTAGCGTAAGTGCGTATAACCCGAACGGGTACTAAGACGCGGCGATAATAATAATAATACTTCAATATATACTTCACTGAGGAGTGACCCAAACTTTTTTTTCCTTGCTTTATCCTTCGTTTACCCTGTAAAGTATAATGATTACCCTAGATTTTTTCCAGTAACGCTTAACATATAAATCTGTTCCCATTCATAGTAAGGAGAGCACAAATAATATTATGCATTACTTTGGTATCGTACTTAAAACACCAACAGCCAAATATGTGCGAATGACACAGCTTTACTCGCAATATTAGGTTATTACTTTTATAATTACTTAGATATTTTACTATTCTCCCTCCGGACAAATATCAGTTCAGTTACTCTTAGTTATCCTCTTTATATTATATTTATCATTATCAAAAACCATTATTACTAGCATTTTAGGGTCCCGTGGTTGGCAGGATTTTTCCTTAAAACACTGTCCAACCCAGTTAAAAGGAACCTTTTTTGGTTCGAATTCCAATTACCTTGATGATTTCTACTAATCACTTGGAGTAAATACCAAGCCATGAATGTTATTTCATGTTTATTAAAATTGTAATCCCATGTTCTAATAGAACCGGAAATTTCATTAAAAGCATGTTAAAATACCGTCAAGTAAAAACAAAAAATTCATTTAAATGCATCACACATTCTAACAAAACAGCTTTGGGGTGAATTTCCAAGCTCCACGTCATATTAATTTATCAATGAAACCCGATACCTCAACCACAGGAATGACACACCTCTTCTGACCACTGACCCCAACTACGGCACAGTTATTAATAACAATATATTTATCACCTCTGGTAGTAGAAAAGAACCAACAACAAATCAATTTAACAATGTTTTATCGTATCAAATCTAGCACACACAATAATCAACATCAATTTAATGAAGTGATTTTGATATTTGTTAAAATATGTCCATTATGATTTTAATGTTTAATTTTTTATAGCATCAGGTCTTACTACCCATTCGGGTTATACACATATTTAAAAATTACATATATTTATTTAGGGATGAGTAAGGTTCCATTTAGAGGAAATATACCTTCCCTTGCCTGGAGGGAGAGTGGAATACAATTTAGGAAATAAAATATCCTCAATAATCCTAATTAGGATTCTAACACTGATCTACCTGCCACGGGCAGTCAAGTTTATTGTGAGAATGACGCCTTAGAGCATGCCACCACTGAAGCAGCTATTATGTTTATAATTTTGATTTGATCACTTCAACGACAAGATTCTAATATTAGTGTTTATGTTTGTTTGCTTTTTCCCTAGTTTTAATTTTATTTTAATAACTCAAGTGATTTACATTCTTTCATTAATGGTTTAGGAATAATGTAGATAGATAACAAAGAAAAGTACCCACATTCTAAGGTGGAAGATTTAAAAACCATTTTAGGACAAACATCTCACTACACTCGTCCAGGATTCGAGCTTTGACATCACCATTAGCAGCAATCTTAACAAGACGAGACTCAAGCATTTGATCGCGCTTGCCGTTGTGAGTGCTAAGTCCATTTATCAATAAAAAAAGAATATAATCCAAGGTCACAACATGGAGATGGATTGTGTCAGTTCTGAGTATAAGTGACTTGAGTTTTCCTACATAATAAAGTCTGCACCGGAGGCCAAATGGACCAAACTTCAGGCTTATCTAGTCTGGTTTTATAATAGTGTGCAGGTTGGTATTTGAAACTGGTCCAGGAATACTAAGAGGGTGTTTACTAAATGCACTCTCCCTCGACCTCAACATAAACACGAGTATATTTCATCTCAATTCCACTTTCCTAATACCTAACCCAGTGGTTCTCAATTACTTCTCATCAGTCAAAATTAAATAGGTTTCAATTAACTGGGCCAGGAGGTATCAAAATTTAATTTGATAAATGTACATATACTAAAAAAACCTTCTATCTAAAATATTATTATTTTAAGAATTATAAAAGTTAATATATAAATTATAAAACAAACCTTACATTAGTTATCAATAAATTAATAAGAAAAGTGAGGACAGTTTCTCTCAACAATTTGTCATATGGCGTTTTCAACTCGTATATTAACTTGTTACAGTAACTATTTTTTATACTTTTAATGTCAAAGCAGCCTGATTAACATTTGTGGGTATACTAGATCATAGTAAAAACTAGAATGTTAAGTATCTTACCATTTTGATAATCATTCATAAATTTAGTCCAAAAATTACACATTTACTCATAAGTTTATTTATTCACCTTTGGCCAGGCGGACTTTCTTCGTGGGCTGCCTATTGAAAACCGGTGACCTATTAACCCTATTAAAATGCGCTAAGCGTAGAAGGTTAGCTAGAAGGGGTGTAAAATTACCTTCTGATAAATTAAAATGCAAGGGATGGTTTTACTAAGCTAAGTTAGAATTCTCATGATCGTTAAAATAGGACATCGCTACAACTCCGGGTCACGATCAATACCAAGTCAGTCAGAAGTACTAACGGTTTAATATTTGTATTCTATCTACAATGATACGTAAATCTTAGTGCCCATGCTTAGTAAAATATATTCATAGTATGTTATATCAATTTATATATCCTTAATTTAATATTTATATCATATTCTTTCATTTTCTTTTTTGTTGTAATTTTTTTGAAATGTATTGATAGCTTACTACTATTCATTTGTCAATATATGGCTTTGTAATATGATTTAACAAAATTTTAGTTATGTATTTAATAAAACTTTACTATCTACTATCTTCGATGTTGTGGCTTTGTTTTTATTTTATTTATTTAAATAAATACTGAGAGGCACGTTGCACCAGATTTTCTGTTCGGTCCTTAGTAAAATATCAATATATAGCAATATTTATGAAATTAATAATTTGAATGTTGAATTAAAAAAAAATAAACATCTAGCTTGTGTTAGTATTTAATTAATAAACTAATTAATAATAAAATTAAGTAGTAGGATTAAATTGCCCAAACTTTTTATTATAATGTATTATAGCTTCGAAGATATTTATCAAATCGAATGAACAGCCCTTAGGTATTTTTCCTCACTTAAACAAACACATCACCTTGTTAATCCTCCCCCCCCCCCAAATTTAATACATAGAGTTTAAAAGAAATTGATCAAATATATTTAAAACAATTCAAATATTCATAAATAACTTATTTATCTACTACCTTAAACATATTTTTTATTTGTACACATGAAAAAGTATTTTTATTCATCAAGGAAATATAATCCCAGATTCCAAATTTGAATTCAATCATCAAGGTAAATATTAAAAAAATGTTAGTTTTCTATAATTTTATCTTAAGTAAGCTATACTTAAATAATATATTTTAAATACATAATTATAAGCTATAAGTGGTAATGTAAAAGAGACCACTAAAACCAATTTTTAACCGAATCGATAGACCTAATTTCAAAAAACTTAACCAATAACTGATGTTTGTATAAGGAAACTATTAAAAACCTTTTCATACAAAGATTGACTCGGAATTTTTTTCAAAGGATTATTTCCCTTTACATAGTCTACAAAAAGTCTATACATTAAAGTGAGGTTCAAATTCATGTTCAAATTTTTTGTTGTTGTATGTGTTAGAGTGTAGTGACTCTCTGATATGGGGAAGCTTGTAATATTTTATTTTATTAGGTCAACCGTGGTATCAGAAGTCTTGTTGTGAGGGATGTTTTTTCCCCTGAGATAACTCAGTTTTGGTGATTTTATCCTAAACAGTGCACGATGAATTCATGTGCTGTCAATTTGTAGATTATTCATGAACAAGTATTTGCATACTTTAATGTCACCTTTAGTTGTGGGTAAAAAGTAAGTCCTGCTAGATTGCTTCTTTCTTTCGTCAACACCTGGACACTTCCTTTTGACACTGCCACACCTAACAGCGCCAGAAATAATGGCAGATTGCGTTTCCCAAGATGGTTAATTATTGTAGTATAAGTTAAATAGGTGTTCCTTATCTTCTACAGTTAGCTTATTTGTGCAGTTTAATTTACAGGTACAAGAGTAGTCAGTAAATTCCTTGTCTTTCATTGTTTTCCCTTTAACATTTACATACTCTTTTCCTGAAGTTCTGTTCAACTTCCTTATATTTTTCTTCCGTTTCTTTGGATCTCCCTTTTTACATTTTCTTGGTGATCGTTGGCTTTCACCGACATATTATGTATATGAAATCAACAAATTAAATTAATAAGTAGTATTTTTCACACAAGTTAAAAACCAACACACACCCACTACAAAACACATATTTTCAAAAATAATTTTAATCAGACAAAGCATCAAAAACACATTTATGTAGAGTAAATGAAAAGCATATAGAATGTTTTTTAATTGATAGTAAATTTTAAAATGTATTTTCTTAAAGTTAATGACTATTGATTAATAAAATCAAGTCAATTAAAATATATATGTATTATGTTTTATTTGAATGATTTTTTCCTAAAAATGCATCATAGTATTGGTTAAATAAAAATTAATCACACACACAAACATGACAATATTTTGTTGTTGCATATTTTTATTAATAACATTACAAATGTGTCATTTGATTTTACTGAAGTTATTTGTTTGTTTACTTTTTGACATTTCATATTCGAATGATAATAAAAACAATCTTACTTTTGCCAAAGTTAACCATGTGCATTTTATTTGTTTTTGGAAGGTTTCAGAAAATAACTCTAAGAAGTTTTGTCCTAATACTATGGGGGGTGGTATACCATAGTCTCAAACATTGGTAGCACTGCATTAAACACATTACTGCTCCAAGTGTAACACAAAAAGAAGCGGAGTTTTCACATAGCTCACTATGGCGAAAGTGAATTTCTTTTAAAACTATCCTATTAGTTTTTCATATTATTTGATGTAAAAATGTATTTAATTTACCTGAATCCGATATGTTTTTTATGCATTTCCGGGTACATAGTAGTTTGAGGAACCACTACTGAATTCATTAACCTCACTATCACTTTCACTGTTAATTATTTCAACTCGATTTCTTCTTGAGTGTGCGTATAACCCGAACGGGTAGTAAGACGCGGTGCTAATAATAATAATTCTTGAGTAACGTGAATGACGTGGCCTGGAAGCCATCTTTGTCTGGTGTTTAGTTCACTGTGGCTCATGGCATACAGCATTACCAACATCATAGCAAAACAAGATTATGTTACTGTTTTGTTTCTTGTTGTCATACACATAGTGCGCTATGGTATAAGAAAGAGAACAAAATTCTGAACAGGATCACATATAAAACCAATAATATATATATTTTTTAGATAGTTCACTCTGGCGTAAGTGCATCCAATTATACGACACCACTTGCTTAAACCCTTCAAACAACTGGTCAAAAAGATACGAGGTTGGTTACACTGATTTAGAAAGAACCGACGACACACAGCTCGTTCGTTTGCATAGAAGGAACTCGACAAATTTTTACCACAAGCGATCCCTAGGACACGATGACACGTTATTAAAATCGTAGCTACAACTAATTCGGAAGAGACAGCATAAAGAGCTACATTTGTTCCCATCGATTTATAAAACCGACGAGTTTTTGCCGCTGGTTGTCGGACTACACGAATTGCATGCA
The DNA here is from genome assembly GCA_902141385.1 of Timema californicum. Taxonomy (NCBI): domain Eukaryota; kingdom Metazoa; phylum Arthropoda; class Insecta; order Phasmatodea; family Timematidae; genus Timema; species Timema californicum. Next base: position 15,480 of record CABFOW010000852.1, on the reverse strand, counting down.
TAAAAGGGCCCTAAGTTACTCTCACAATATAATGAAATGATGAAGAAAAATGTTAGGGTTCAAATCCATGTCAGGCGAGGCTGATTTTTCTTTAGCGGTTTCTCACTTTCTCACCTCCATCTAATCCACAACACACTAGTGTAAATATTCGGTTAAAATAGCTATTATGATGGGTAGCAAAACGAAATTTTTAATATTATAATATTGTTTTAAAAATATAATAAAATAACGAAATAATAAAATCTTTATAAATTTAATAAATAGTAACTTTTTTTTTATGAAATATCAGATTTAAAATTATGTATATTTTAAATATGAGATAATTTTTAAACTATTATAAAACTATATTTTATTTTATTAATAATCTTTGAATATTAAACGTCCAGACCCTCCTCAAACCATTTCGATATCCTCTTATAATGTCTAATTTATTCCACAGGTATTCCTTACATTGCTTTTACCCCTATTTCCTTTATACGCCTTCTTGCTCATAGCAAATTAGGTTAATCTCCAGAAAGTTGGCAAGAAACCCACAAAGTAATGCATCCTTCCTTTCTTTCTCAAAGACAAGTGACAATAAGATGCATGAAGTATTTTTCACTTTTTCTTTTGTACCATTTCATCTTTCGTTGGTTTGCTTTTTATCTAAGTTTTTCATCCAAGACAGCTCTTTCAAGAAAGAAATTTAGCCAGTTTTGGTGAGAGTGTATGAGTGTGTGTGAATTTACCTCATTTTATGTGTGAGGAAGTTAAGAATTTTGTGTCTACTTGTAGCCACTTTTCACTCTGTTTTTTACCTTCCTTTTTACAAGTGCCTTTGCTCACTTCATGTCGCTAGAAGTCCTGGCGAGAAAGTCTTTTGTCTTCTAGAACACCACGATGTTTCAGTACATAATGTCTACGAAATGTAAAGTCAACGAGGGGAGGACATTACTTTAACGTTCCATTTTCTCGTATTTCTTCCTAAAAGTTTTTTCTTTTCCTTTTATTACTTTACAGGATTCCTACAATACTCATCTTGAGAGTAAATAAAATTTATAAAAATAACAGTTTAAACTTTTAGTATTACACAGCAATAAAGATTTGGTTTAATTAATTTGGTTTATATTTTAACTATGATTGCAGAAAATTTTATTAAAATACTTATTATTAAAATCCACCCAAAGCTTGGTTCACTTGTTAAGACGTTAGTAGTACTTTTTCGAAAATTAGAATATATGGTCATTACTGAGCAGTTTGATTGCGTGTCATGATTATTTTTGGTGTCTTCACAGAAAACAATTATCAACAACTCAAGGTGTGAGGCAATATTTTATTAAACTTTCTGAAATAACCAAATGTTACAATTTAATTCATTATGAATGATTCAGGTTATAATTCTAAATTTTTAAATAAGAATTTAACACTTGTAAATTCCCTGATTTTATATATAAATAATCTGACAGGGATAAAACCAGGTATAATTGTGTGTGTATGTGTGTAATGGGGAGATCATGGAAGGAGGGTAAACCGCTATTAACTTTTTTAAAGGGGGGGGGGAATATTATTTGAGAATTTATTGCCCCTAGAAACCATTTTAAGAACGTTTTCTTACAAAAAAAACTAACTCCATGCTTAAAATCAAGATGATAAAATTAATCATTGTGTGGTGTAAGAATTTCAATCTCTCGCATCTACTAATTATATTTTTCTCATATTCATTATATTCATACCGTTTTTGGTATAGTTTCGGTCAAGACTATATCTTTAAATTTGAATGACGATTGAATCCGAGCACAGAATGACTACTGGGTGGCTCAGTAGTTAGAACATTGACGCACTAAGACAAAGGTCCTGGGATAGTTTCGTGTGTCCAGGAGTAATTTTTCAATTTAAAAATTATGAGATTTATATTCGGCTATAACAGTTATAAAAATTTTAATAACTTAGATATTTAATCCAAATAGGTATTTATGGATATACTTTAATAAATATAGTTCTTATTAAATATAATATTGTAATATCCAACCAATAGAAAGTAAAGGGTTTAATCTTATAATATTAGAAGTTAGAAATCAGAAAGATTTACATGGGGAGTTTGAAAAACAAACTTAGTTTAGTGGTATGAAGTTGAAATTTAGAAGACAATATATATAAACTACTCCATAGTACCAGAGAAGTGTGAGCTATAAACATGGTTTGGGGAATTGAAATGAAAGGTTGTCCTCGAAAAAATAATACAATTTGCTTTGGTTTAAAAAAAAATTAGATTTGGGTAACCATGTGTGTTTAGGTATCAATGTACGATCCCAAACAACTATAATGGTCATAGAATTTAACATTTGATTTGATGAATTATAAGGTGGGGATTTTATCTCATAATTTTCAAAGAAGAGTGAATAAAAAGATTAATGTGGTGGCTGAAAATTGAGATATTTCTTTGGCCAGGATATGTTAAAAATAACACAAAATTGGCGATAATACATATATATTCTTAAATTCATATGAATTTAAGAATGCTTTGTACCTGTCCCGGTGGTCCTTACATGTACCTTCATAATTTAATGGGATCCTGAAATTTGGCTATTGTTATGACAATATTTAATTTTGACGATATATTAAACTAGCGTTAGTTTTACTAACTTAATAGAATTAGAAACTCAAAAATTCATTGTTACACTTACTAAAATACACCATACATCCTTATCTTGAGCTATCTAGTCCCCCTCGTTACACCCTATCTCTTTCAATTCCATTATAATGTTATTCTCTGATCTGCGTCTAAGTATTTCCAATGATGTCTTACGGTGTAGTATGTGAAATTTGATTATCCTAACGTTGTCTCGTGATGGATTTGTAACTAATAATTATGTAACTTTCTCTATTACTCATTATCCTCATTCCTTTTTGGATCAAATATCTTCCTAAGCACCTTGCTTCCGAAGACTAAATATATTTTTGTCATGCAAGCTAAGAAATAACATTTCACAACCATGGAGAACAACCAGTAACAATTAAACAAACACAATCAGCTACATATAGTATGAATATTAGAAAGCAATGCACATACTACTTGCAAAATATAAGATTTTACTTTCAATAAATATCCTGTAACAAAGAAACCTTTAATTTTTTTTATAGACCCATCATCTTCTTCCCCCAACCTTTTTCTAATAAGCTGTGGAAAATATATATAGTGCTCATTCCATTTAGCTAGTATTTTTTTCGTCACCTAATAAATAATTGTATATTTAAGTAATTTCAACGTTAATCCCTCTGTTCCAACTTTGGCTATAAGATCTTCAGTCTGGTTAAACTCGGTAATCGCCTTGGGGCGATCAGAATGATCATGTGTTCAGAACCAGCTTTAGTCAACGAATTATTCTTTAGCTATTGCATTCCATAGCATAATTTACTTCCGAGGAAAAGTAAAGCCATAGGTTCAATGTCAATTGTGACAGGTAAAAGAACCTTGGAATATATATGAAAATATTATTCCCCACGAAATTTATAGGCTCTTTCACTCTCACACATATAAATTCTTTTGTGCTTATATAATCAGTCAGGTTAGAAAGTTCACGTCAAATACCTCAAATAAATGTATAAAATAGATAACACCAGTTTGGTCTCCAACTCATACTACTCTTGAATTTGATCTTTTTACTTGATGTTTTAAACATATCGTAGATCAAAAACACAGTTCAGAGGAGAATGTTTATTTAATCATTTGGCCGATCCAATTTGATTCAACAAGATGTCCAGGGCCCCTTGAGGTAAACAATTTGAAGTGAAAACCCCTGGTATTCTATGTTTTTTGAAACTTTCCCTTCGTAGAAAACCTTCCATTTTAAAAGGGGCTTCGTCTTGGATTTCTAGATTTTCTTTTCTTATTTATTTCTCCATTTCATTTTTTTTCTTCTGCTTTTTTTTTGCGCGACATGTTTCCTTCATTTCGTGCGCTTTCCGTTTTCTTTTGTCTTTTTTTTTTTTCATCACTCGCTCACCCTACAAACTTCGTGTCTCCATTTCCGGTTAGTCTTGAAACTTGGATTTGTGACAACCACCTATCTTTTTGTTTTTTAAGAAAAAAGTGTTATGGCTTTTTGATAAAACGTTTTTGAAACTCCTTAAAGTAATACATTTTAAGAAAAAAAATGGTAAATACGATTTTAAAGATTCTTTTTATTAAATGTAGTTAGACAAATACTAGAATTGGGTTTTAATAATAGTATTTAACGAATGTCTTACCTGTTTCTGGAACCGAATGGTCTAAATCGTCAATCTTGTGTTAGACTAGACTGTCAATGAAGGGGAGATTAGAGTTCGAATCCAGTTTGTGTTTACTGAGGGATTTTTTTCTCCCTAAAATGCCTTTCCATCTCCCTTTGCATAAATGCCGGTACACTTGCCTTTAATTCAAACTTCCTCACTCCTAACACATTAACGTGTTTAGATAATATGCGCACAGCCCGAAAGGATTGCTGGACACGTTGTTAAAAGAAAAAAGCGCTGGTTATAGTTTCCTTAAAGTACAAGCTTAACCCTAATAACACTGATTTTCGCATCTATCCCCCTTTATTCCGCCACTCACTATGGTTTGATACACCTAATAAGTTGAATATTTTTCAGTGGTTATCACAGAGAATAAAATGATATGCCAATTAATATAACTAATGGGACACATATACAATTTCTAAACATAATATTCCACTCATGCTACAATAACAATCTCAATAGATAGAAAAATAAATTATTTACATCTTGGTTTCTATTTTTACTATTATAATTATCCCTCTGCATCTCGTTCATAAGTAATTTTGTAACACTAAAATTGAACACTGTAGGAGAATAATTATATAACATAATATATCGGTATAGACATGAAGAGGCGTGCTAATATCATGTATTGCTGCAGGATCAAGGTATTAATGTTACCAATATAGTTTTTGACTATATTATGTAGGTGTTTTCTTACTGGATGTACCTACTGGACTCTGAACGTAATACAAAAATATTTACTTTACTTCTGTACGTCGCACTGTGTCAATCATAGATAACACCTTTTCACCCACTGGCGGTTAATTGTATTTTACTTAGTACTGTAATGATATTCAGGAATGACATCTCTTAGCACTAGTAGTAGTTTTTAAATATTTATTATTTCAATATGTTTTATAATAAACGATTATGTTATTTCTTTTAAACCTTATTTTACTAATTATTTTTTAATTTTAATACTTTGTTTCATTCTTGTATTTACGTAAGACACTTAACAAATAATTTAAATTTATTTTAATATTAAGAGCGTTTTAAAAAGTTAATGTCTGTGCCTATATTTTAGTATACCAATAATGATTGTATTTGTGTAGCCAAAACTCAATCTCACATTTTCTTAACGGCTAAATATATATATATATATATATATATATATATAAAGATGGGAAACCCGTTTTCTCTATAATTAAAACCTTATAAAGAATTAATTAACTGTAAAATGGGATATATATGACCTATTCATGAATGAACACGTGAATAAAAACATTTTAAAATAAGTTGAAGACATTACCAATTCTTTAAAATGATGTATTATATTTTATAGATTAAATGTTTGTGGACTCAATGAGCGGAAGTAAATGTTATAAGATATAACTTCCTCAAGTTACAAGTTAAGTTAATTTCCCTGTAAAAGCATTTATTATTTTCTTGTTGATCTTTTAACACTCTTTATAACGTTTTATTTCGAGTGAATTATAAACCAAGTTAGGGTGTTGCTTTACTGTATATTTTCTGTAACCTCTTTCAAAATATTACTTATTTTCAAAATCACAAAGACTAGAAATACAAATATATTCCGCTACAAAGATTGTAGTCCAAACAAACTTTGTAGCTTAAGCTATCGGTATATTTACAAATATTGTGTCTGTAGTTCAAATGACCTCTTGATAAATTGCTTGAGTAAAAAGTGTGGGTTGAATGTCACTTATACTCGTTCTATAAACTCTTGATTGGCATCTCCTTATTTGGATGCAGATTTTCTAGAATATTCCAAAATTTAGAAAAATATTCATTTTCAAAATTTATTTTGATAAACTGATTGTGTAAATTTATAAAATTGAGACTTGGACAGGAATTTGAAACAAGATTGTCCATAAATTTGCGCCGACCATATTAAATACGACACACTGGCAAGAAGAAAATCTTGGTTAGCTCAGTATGCAAAACAGCGCGAAGAGGTTGATAACTAGAGTTAAAATCGTATTATAGCTGTAATTCATTTTTATGTAGACAACTTATCAATATGTTATATATAATATATTTATAGGCCATTATAGGATGATCACAATGCACATATAGTTGTATTGGTTTTATCATAATTTTTTATGTATGCTGATCATATCCTATGCTGTATAATGCACAGTTTGTCAACCTGGAGCAAGATTTTCTCATATTAACCTTTGGGGACTAGCGTTAAAAATAACACGAGAACCGGCACCGTTGAATTTTTGTAATATCCTATAATGTTCTAAACAATAATCAAAAACACATTCTTTAATTTTTACAACTTTAAATGTTTCCAGTCCGTGGTCCGGGTCAGTTTTTATTAAATCCATATTTTTTCCACTATGATATAATCTAACTTAAGACTAGGACAAGCACAACACAGAGGTCCCAGCCATTAATTCATTGCTGTGAAAGGGTAAACTCACATTTCACCAACGATTAACCTTTCGGTCATACAGGGATTCGAAACCGGGACCCTAAGATCAATAGACAGACACGCTATTGACTGAGGTAAGGTGTCAGATTATATTGGTTAATACATAGTCTTATTATTGAAGCAATATTAATTAATGAGTACTATTTAGAATAATATTGTATTTTTGTAAATTTTATTTAGTAAAAGAAAGTAACAATAATATGAAACTGTTACAAAAACATAGCATAATATTAGAAAAAAACTAGTACATGTTAATGAATAGATACAAAACTACATTACATAAAACTTCATAACCTTGCTATCTCTCGCTGCGGCTTCGGGGGTAACTGGTTGATGTTACGACGACGGCGACGTTGTGTTCAGACAAGCTTGGGCTTTGCTGGAGCCGTGGGTGCAGGCCATCCAGTGAATCACCAGTGACAAGGACAAGCAGATGGGAAGTAAGGAATCCTGGCAACACGGGTGTAACGGTGAGTGGTAGGATGAAGTCCCGGCAACGTAAGTCACGGTGGGAGGTAGTATAGAGTCCCTATAACGTGAGTTGCAGTAGGAGGTAAGATAGAGTCTCAGCAACGAGAGTCACGGTGGGAGGTAAAGGATCATGGCAGAATAATCAGGAGTTCATACAAAATTGTTCTTTACAAAACACGACAATTTATTAGCGCTTTCAAACGTCGCACCCGGGTTGGGTAGCCACTCTCCGACTGGTCTTTGACCAAGGAACCACAGTGCTAAATACCCTTCACTGCTGCCTGGCCTTTTCCAATGGAAGAAAAGGGAGCACCTTCCTTGTTTTCCTGTCTACCAGCTCTGAGTGTAAGATGCGACCCTCAGAGAAGGTAGTTGGCTCGTTAATAACTAAGAGTACCGATCTGTAGTCACAGACCATAACCTCTTTTTGTGAAAGTGTTTTAATGGTTGTGGAAGGCAAATGGAGTTTGGGAAGGCAGGTGTGAGTTGGAGAAAGTGTTCTGTTGTGGAGTAGCTATATAGAGCCCTAGTACACTGTGATGGTAAACACAAGTGTAGTCAGGCCCTATGTGTAAGTTGGGGAGTGTGATTTCTCGATGAGCTGAAATAAAGCACAAAGTCGATCTTAGACACTAAGTGAGGGATGAATAAGTGATTGCGAATTTGTGAAAAATGATTGCTTGACCTTTGTCAAGTTGGCTAGCGTGGATGGGTTAGTTTAGGAAATAGGAGATTGGCAATAGGACAGGCTAGTTGTGGGTTTGTGGAGCTGGGTAGGGGTCTTCTACTCCAGTCTTGGATTTTTATATTTCCTGGGTTCTCGGGGGTCGTACTGCCTAAGGTTTCTAACTATTTCGTTTTCCTCTATCAGTATGGTCTTGCTGTAGAAGCTTCTGTCTCGGTCTTCGTATAGCTCTCTTAGGGTCTCGGTCCCAGTCTCTGCATGGATGAACGCGTTGTTTGTTATTGTTGTTACTCCAAGTATACATCGGAGTACTCTGTTTTGGATCACTTGCAGTTGATTTAATACGTTTGGGGCAGCATAGCTCCACGCTTCACAGGCATAAACGAGTAGCGGCAGGATCAGACTTCTGTAAAGGAGAAGTTTCGTTTGGATGTTCAGCTGCTGGCTCTTCAAGAGTGAGTAATTTCTGGTGGCTCCTGAATCCAAATTGATTATCGGGGAGTATGCTGTGTTCCTGGGCAAATTATTTCAGCCTTTCGTGAATGATTTTCTCATACACCTTTCCAAGACTGCTAAGTAGGCTGATAGGTCTCCTGTTCTGTGGTAATTTAGTGTCCTTGCCTGGCTTCGGTATATATATCACGTCCACCATCTTCCAAACTTCTGGAAAGTAGCCCCACCTTAGCACGGCGGAAAATATGGCAGTCAGAAGGGTAATGATTGTATCGGGGGTATGGCACAGCATTTCATTTGAGATTCTATCCACTCCCGGGGCTTTCTTCTTCTTCAGTCTCCTTATTACCTGCTCCACTTCTAGTTTGGACACCAAGGGTGGTGGCACTTCAGGAGGTTCTTCGAAGTATAGATTTACCTCATCTTTAACAACTGTTGAGAAGTTCTCGTCCTGGGGCTCGCTGTTTGGCTTAAATTGGTCTTCAAGAGACTCTGCTCTCGCTTCAGCTTTGTCCACGGCTGTGTAGGTCATACCCTGCCGTCCATGGATGGCTGAGGTTCTAGTTCTCTGGGTGGACCCTTTTAGTTGTTTCGTGATCTTCCAGAAACTGTCCCCCACGTTTACTGTTTCCGAGATAAATTCGTTCCATCGGATCATTATGAGCTGCTTCACTCTACGGCGAACTAGGGCCCTTAGTCGATTGTATACTACCCGATAACTTGGAGAGCGGTATGTCTGCCAATCATGTCTCGCTTCCCTCTTCTGTGCTATCAGTAAGTTTAGGTCTGGGTGCTCCCACTTAAGGTTGATTATTGGGGTTTCATAGGTGGTTTATGTCCGATGAGCTTCGAGAAGTGTTTACGTCAATTAGGTGAGCGAATGGTCCACCTCGTTAGTCGATTCTACTTTCCACTCTCGTGGTATAGCTCTTTCCAGTGTGGCCTGGTATTTGGGCCAATCAGTTCTTGGGATATTTCTCCTAAGGAAGGCGTTTCGGGGGTTGGTGTTTACTAGTAGCCTACAGAAAACCAGGATGTGGTCCGAGTTCAGTTCATTCAGAGTATGAAACTCTTCAAGGTGTTGATCGTTGTCCGTAAGTATGACATCTAGCACATCCGGAAGATTTCTGTAGTTAGAGGAGTAGAACATCGGTTCCTCCGGTGCCAATACTACGTAGTTATTTAGGGCCGCATGATCTGACAGGGCACGGCCAGCTTGGTTGGATAAGCGGCTGTTCCAGTGAGTGTGTTTGCAGTTAAGTTCTCCCACGGCGAAGAAATTTTTCCTTGCCGTCAGAGTGTTTAGGTCTTTGGCTGTAAATGGGACCAACGGGCTCCTATATACTGCACTAAACAATATCTCTCTCCGTGGTATGGGAACAATAACTGAAGTTGTTTCTATGTTTCGCGTACCTGGTATGACTGTATGATAATGGTTGAGGTTTTTCTTGATCAGTACCGCCGTTCCCCCGCCCCTTCCGGTAGGCCTATCAGTCCTGTATGTGTCGTATCCGAAAAAATTTAAACGTTTAGTTGGTGACAGACGAGTCTCGCAAATGAGGGCTATGTCTACACCGTACGTTTGCAATAACATTTCCAGTTCGTGGGCCTGTTGAAGGATGCCATTGGCGTTCCAGTACATTACGTTCATGTAGTCGTCTGGGTGACGTGTTTGATTAATTGCCATCGCAGTAGTATCCGGTGACGGCTTCTAATAAAATTAGGGCCTTTTTTGGTTTTATCTGGGGCGTTTATAAGCCTGTTCATGTATGTTTTGAGATGTGAAAGGAGGCCAGAGAGATTAATGTCTTTGAATATTTGGAAGAGTGCTAGAAAAGGGAGCTTCCCATTGGTGCGGTAAAACGTGAGCGATAGTGGCCGCCAAGCGAGCCAATAGGAAGCGGAGTTCTCGTAGGCGCTGAGTACAGTGGGGAACTCTTCACGGACGTCTTAGAGAATATGGACTGTGGGGAGGTCCAGGCATTAGAAGGGGTGGGTGGCGTGGACTGTGCAAGAGTGGAGGAAAGATACCATGGCCGACTGAACAGTGAGGCACAACAACCTTAACTATAAATATCTAACAATAATAAAATACTAATTTCAATAAAAACGTATTTTGAACAGAAATAAACTTTATAGACAAAATTTATTTAAAAAAGCTACTCACATTTTTTTTAACTAACCTTCCTTCAATTCATATGTTTTAAGTATAATAGTGACTGCGCCTGAATAACATCTACTGAAAACTATAGCAACATGAAATAACTTTCATACACGTGATAAAACATACAAGAACTATGCAATGTAAACATACGGCATCAATAAGCAGGACGTATGGCATCATGACTGGTGCTATTGCATATTCACAACACTCCTGAAAGACCCAATTTAAAATTTGTATCTCAAAAAATATACATATATTTTGAATGTTTGATACATCGTACTACGCATCAGAAGCAAATTGAAGATTATTCGGAGGGGATCTGGCTTAAAAATGTTTAATTTTTAAAAGAATTACAATCAAATTACAGCTGTTACCAAAATGAAACAGTACCAGTCACAGAAGTTTAACATTGCTGACAGATTTTTTAAACTAGCTCACTCAAAATCATCTGAATGACTTATGGCTGCGGATTCGTTCTAGTTACTAAAGATAGTCTAATAAAAACAAAAAGCTCTCAAGGGTTTTTACTATAACACATTTGTGAAAGTAGATTTTATTAATTTCTTACAAATGAAAATACCAATGAAAGTTGGAAGTGAAACCAGAATTAAGGATCTAAAATTATAACTTCAACCGGATTAATTTTATTTGAAGTAGTGTTCATACCAGTCATATTACAAAGCGAATTATCATGGATATGTAAATATGCCTTAGGATTAATATTTATACCTCGGAAATATTATATCATCCTTGACATATATTTTGTTTTGTTGATAAATAAATTTAATTGACTTTCCAACTGTAAACATTAATAACAGTTCCTGAGGCAAATACAGGTGTCAGTTATTAAGTAAGCCTAGTCAATAATGGTGCCAAAAAACATTTATTATCATTGAAAATTGTGTGTGCATGTGGACAGGGGGATCTTATTTAAGCTAAAAGGTAATCTACTGTTTTTTTTGTTTCTCTAACAGAATTTTTTACTACCCGTCTGTGTTATAAGCTTATGCACTAGTTACGTTAATGTGTAAGGGATGAAGAAGGTTTAATTTAGGGGAAATGTATATACATTTGAATGAAAGGATAGTGGAATACAATTAAGGAAATATCACTCTCAGCACATCTGACCAAGATAAGAAACCTAATCTCTCAGTAACTGGCAGTTTAGGATATTGCGAGTGTGACGCCTTGTAGCATACGGTCACCGAAGTGGGCTACTGTTATTTCAAAAGACTGTATTTAGTGTGTAGTATCAATTATATTTTTATGGTAAGGATGAGTAAGGTATATTTTAAAGGAATTGTTTCCTCTTTTGCGTGGTGAAAGACAGAAGGCTATTCAGGGAAAATAACAACAACTTCAGTATAGTCTGCTGGTATTATAAATTATAAATTCACGTCCATGGTAATCCATACTAGACGGGTGTGAGTTTTATTTTGCGCACCCATTGATGCGGGTCTGCAATAAAGTAAGATATGTAAATTAGCATACAAAAACTTAATGCATAATTTAAACATGGTGGTCACCTTGCGAGTCATTCTCGTATTTAATTTAAATAGACTCCGTGATCTAAGTGTTAAATTCCTATTTATGGTCTAATATAACACGATTTACGACATAAAACAACACCAAGAGACCTGGCTGAATCGTGATGAAAGAAAGTTTACGATGTTCCAGAAATATCCATCGCAGCAAACCATGCAAGTCTTATTTCAACAGAAGGAGGTATTTGGGATTTTGGGTTGTTAAACAAAACTCTTCAAATATTCATGAAACAATTTCAGTATAGCACGTGAATACCACCTCACCAACCAGTGGTGCACTGAATGTGAGTTTTGAGAGAAAAACTAATTTAAGGTTTTATGCTTTTCTTCTTATGACCTCTAGTTGAACGATAAACAAGAAAATAGTTTGTTTATGTTTAGAACCTATTATGATCAAAGATGTATGTCTTTGATTCATAAATGTACCTGTATTCTAATCTGTAAGGCATTTTCTATAATATTTGAAGATGAAACTTGTTCATCTAAAAGTTCCATAGCATTTTGAAAAAAATTAGAAAGTTATATTTAAACATCACGTACCTTCTCAAATAAAATATTGTAGTAGCTAGAAACAAAAATTTCGTTTAAATTAATTATACTATGTTTAAAATTTTTCCTAAAATAACAATCAATTTATTTAACATCTAAAACACTTCGCACATACCAATTTCTAGCAAAACGTATGATACAATCTTAAAAACTCTTTTCATATAAAACTTAGAACCAATTTTCAAAAATATGTTTTCATTAAACTAGCAGTAATGAAGTTTTTCATCAAGAAAATGAGCTAATAATCTTGTTAATCACTATAAATTATAATATTCATATATACACTTTAAACTAATTAATTATATAATTTAAAAAAATCAAATTTCAAATGATCTTTTATTTTTGAATAAATCTAATTAGTATATATTGATATTTGTTTAAAATAAAAATATATAGCTATTTACTTTGAAATATAATTCCCAGGTTTTAATCTAAATCTTGAAGGTAATTTAAAAAAAATTAAAATTATTTATCCATCCCAAAATTAATTTATTTTATAGAAATCATCTTAATTACTTATTAATAATCTTTTTAGTCAGAATAATTCAAATATTGCTTCTATAAAACATAAAGCTTAATTTTCTATCTATGGTTATATCAACATCTGTTGACTATTCGTCAAGTGTGTCCTAAAATAAGATGAAAACTTTTTTCCTTTTCATGTTTGTTATATAATGTCTCTATGCTCACGAGGGATACTCAACAACTGTTGATATCATCATGCGAAGAAAATTAAGATCTATGTTTGTAAAAACGAAATATTGAATTTATTTTTGCAATAATAAAGTTTTGCTATAAAAAGTGCAAAAACACTGACCTTTCATTGCGTTGCCTGCATATCCACTTTAATGGGAAAACGCACACTTGATTACAGTAGCCAGTTTAGTTGCCGTGCGACTACTGTGATACCGAACGGTGTGCATGCGACAATCCGGTCACCACGGCCGGATGTTTAGACATGGTTAAATGGCAGAAAGCGCACTGCTAGTTTGAAACATGAGCGGCCAGTCGTCTCCAGACGTCAGACAATCATAATGTAAAATGGACATGTTTTTCCAAAATACAATAATACTTTATTCACTGAGTCCTGCAATATAAGCAAATATTCACCAAATTAAAGTACAGGGACATACTTGTGTAATTAAAAATATTTCTTAATATTCCCTAAAAGATTGATAAAATATTGCAAACAATCCCATTTCATAGCACATTTATAACATAGGATGATTCCAGAATTTATTCTTCTATCTTTTTCATCGTTTTCTCAACAAGTACAAACATTCTGCTTCTTGTTACACATTTATTTTCTGAGATTTTAAAATATAAATAATATCTGACGTGTCCTGGTAGCTACACACGGTCGTGGAGCAAGTAGAGGCAACAATGAATCGTGCGACCAAATCACATATTGCGCAGCGACTATGAAAATTTTATTTTAACTATACTCCCACACCCACCCAATTTGGAAAGTTCCTGATTTTAGATTTTTCTAGTCATATAGGGCAATCACTCTACACTCCTGCCACATAGATTCAATTTTATAAATACTAAATACATTAGGATGTATTAGTGTTACTACACCTTTTTTATGTTTGTAATAAATAGTATTCTAGGAAAATTTTTATTCCTAACTAACAAATTACTAACCATACCATTTTTCTTTAATTTTTAATTTGTGTATAATTTTAATTAGATTTAGAAATAATTCTTTATTTTACTATTTTATTAACATGCGATTTGTATTTATTATAGCTGCTATTCTCATGAAAAGAGAGGCTAGACATATAATTATCCATTTAAGTTTCCCGTCGTCTTAGTTGAAACGTCAATGCCCAGAAAGATGATAACTTCGACTGAAGTAGTAGCTTCAATCATAGAATAAAAAGTAATAATATGGGAATAAGTGACCATGACAAGAAGTATTCCTGTGAATGTTGTTGATAAACTATTAAAAGGTAGAGTGTAAAAGAGTCTTCCATTTAGCAATAAAATATTATTTTTTTGAAGATTTCCGTCAACGTTTATCAGTGTTCTCCCATTCAATTAGAGCCGCTATAGTATAAACAAGTCAAAAGCATAAATTTTTGAGGTCGGAATGTATGATGCTGAGGCTGACCAACAGCCTGCGTTTTTAAGACCCAGACTATAGTTCATGGCATCTGAATCTGGAGAACAAACAGTTCTTCAATAACGATCAGGGGTGCCCACCGGAGCTTTTTCCCATGGTAGGAGGGAGTAGGAAAACCGGAGAGTCTGAGGGGTATATGAGGCCCCCCAATATTCATTTTAAAGCAATCTAAGCTCTATAAAAATAAGAAACAACATAAGAAAAGGGTTTCAAATGTATACGAATTCGTGGGCTATTTTTTTTTTAGATTCATTCATTTAAATCTGACATGTCTGATTAAATAATATTAAATAAGCTTTTATAGAATTTCTGTTTAAGGGAGTGGGTAACGATAAGGATGTATCATGTGTTCTGTAGGTAATTATCAACTATAAACCCATAAAATGTTGTGTGCCGCTATACACCTGCGTCAAGTCAACAAGTTACCAGCCCACTTTGGTGGTCATGTGGTCTAACACGTTACTTTCACTCCCACCAAGCAAATGTGGGTTAAATTAATATAAATATAACCTTCCTAATTCCTAATGTTACTAGCGTAATTAGTACATAGGCGTATAGCCCTAACGGTTAGTAAGACGCGGTATTAGATAAAAAAGGGAAGTCATTAGGTGACCTGGTGGCGCTAGTTAGCAGTGTGATAGTAAATAACTATTTATATTCTATAGCTCTCTGTTTGTTGGCTGGGGGCGCTGTTTGAACCCACGTTCCGAAGGGTACCCGTCATTTGGCCTAAAGTCATTTGGCCTAAAGTGTAGGCTAAATGCCTTTAGGCCAACTGCCTTTAGGCTA
>CABFOW010000851.1:135346-198679 GCA_902141385.1 Timema californicum | reverse complement strand
TACAGTGAGAATGTGATTTAACATTGTTTTTAAGATCTACAGCAACAATGTTAAAGTGGGTGAATACATTATGAATAAAACAAAAAACACTAATAATTAAGTAAGATATGAAGCCAAGGAAACTCTTCCTTTAAAGAACACATTTTGTTGTTAAACAAACTCCTCAACCTGACACAGCGTGTGCGAGGAGACAGGGAGCGTAAGGGGAAGAGAAGGAAACGGCGCGGCCAATCATATCGCTCAGAATGCGTGGTGCTCTGTACTGAGTTAGGGAATGTTAATACGCAGCCGGAACAGTTTAGTTTACAGGCGCTAGACAATATTATTGTATGTTAGCTCATTGGGTGCTAGGAAAACTTCTCAATTTGACATGATATTTGACTTTTTATAATTATCTATAGTCTGAGCACACTTGCTACTAACGGCCTAATTTAATTCGTAGATTTTATATATATATATAAAAACTTAAATGTTAAAATACTTCAATATTATAATAAAAGTCGGTCTCTACAAATAAGAATCACCATTAGCGCGGATAGAGTATGGGAAAACCACAACAATAAATCACTTGTCAAAAACCACCCTCAATTCACTGAGCCAAGATTTGAATCTTTGCCTCCTCGTCAACAACTATCAAGAGATATCTGCTAATCACATGCTCAATTGCCAGTTTGGCCATGCAATTACTCAGTCGCTCGCACGCTTGTCAGTCTGGCCAAACCCTAATTTTAATTTTTAGCGCCTAGCGACTAATTTGGCGACTGGCAACTTTAGTTAATTTTCTGTCGTGTTCATGTTCATTATTTTAAATTTTAATGATGTAGAATTTTGATTTTTTAACTACCCCACTACAAGAACAACCCACCTCGGTGGCGTAGTTGGTTAACGCGCTAGTCGTGTTGAGCTCGATCTGCTGAGGACGGGGAGATCAAGGTTCGAATCTTGGTCGGGTGAACTAGGGGTGGTTTTTCCTAAATGGTTTTCCACTCTCCATCCACGCAAATGCGGGCTCATTTCCTCTAATTCAACCTTCCCAATTCCTAATCCATTAGTGTAATTAGTACTTAAAAGCTGCGTATATCCCGAACGGGTAGTAAGACGCGGTGCTAAATATTATATTACTACAAGAACGCATAATGCATTGCTTCGGTCTACAGAAGAGCTCTAAACTATCTACCTGTCAATCACAATGACATCGTTCTGGTTCCAGAGATCACCTCAGTCCACTGATGTATCTTACATTTAGTTCAGGTTAATGTATGCATTTTTGGTTTGGCGACAAATCTGAAGATTTAATTTTTCGTTTAGCGACAATCTAGTGACTTTCTGGTAATAATCTAGCTACAACACTTGTATGGTCATTGTCAACACTGTTGCCTAACCTAAACGATGTTGAATAAAATAAAACAAGGTACTGAAGACATTTACTTCAATTAGCCAGTAACCACATAACATAACCATAACTAATTGCGAATATAATCCATGGAATAACTGAGAAGATATTTGTCTGTACCTAAACAGACATATTTATATGTGAAAGGAAATTAAACAACCACTTAAACAAAGTAACGTTGTCTGAGTTAACACATTAACTAAAGAAAAGTAGGTGACCTGGCGGTCTAGGGGTAAGGTGTCAGACTTATGTGCTGGGGTCCGGGGTTCAATCCTCAGTCCTGGCACAGATTTATCTGATTACCAAACCCTTCCTTCACCTCTGACAAGACATCTTGTGAATGTGGGGAATGACAGGCCTCCACAGTGGTTCGGATTCCACGTTAAACTGTAGGTCCTCCATTTCATCTCACAATCACCCTACCATTACACATTAGCGTAAGTGCGTATAACCCGAACGGGTAGTAAGACGCGGTGCTAATAATAATAATATGTTGCATCACCTAAAATAACATCCAAGGGTTGGTTGTTGTGCACGTCACGCTAATGTACCATGGGCAAAGCCATATACTCATATGATCAGATCTTAAAGTTTATAAGCTAACATTGAAATTGAAATATTGACGCATAGTATGTTTAATAGACAAGTTAGAAGGCCCATAGTTGCACTACTGGTGTTAATTTGTTGATAACATGACTTGAAATGCTAAGGTCACTTTAAAAGCTCACTCGATGTCTTTAAATTAACATCTTCCCTACTAGGCATAAGGTTCTTTGGCATCAACAGAGCACTATTTTAACATCCTGGCAAGTGGAAGAAAGCAACGCTATATAATTAATTAAATATGAAAGGGGAAGCTTGGGGGATGAATGATTATAATTATGGAAATCAACCATTTCTGAGTCATATTCAAATAAAATGAAAAAATCATCATTCATCCCCTAAGCTTCACCTTTAATATTACTTAATTGTAGTGTTGCTTTTTTCCATCTTGATTCACTTTGAATATACAATGTATTTGTACTTATGGAAACTTAAATCCACAACCATGTCGCCGGTGGCTGTGGTATCAATGATAGTTTTTAGTAGCCAATGAAATCCACAAGTCCATCAAAGACTGCCTTAAAATATTAGTGAAGAAGGACCTTGCACACGGGATGATCCTTGGATAGCTCAGTGGTAGATCATTGGCGCCAAGGTCCTGGATTTGATCCCATGTCATTTTTTTAATTCATTCAAATTCAGCCAAATGTTTTGGAGTCGAAGGTCTCAGATTCGATTCCTATGTCCAGATGTCATTTTTTAATTTATACGAATCCTTGCAAATGTTTTTATCATTCAGCATTTGGACCAACAAGAAATAAAGCAACAAAGACAGTTGAAATTACACAGAAGATTAATTAAAGATTAAAGAAATGAATCGTTTTCATATTCCTAAATTTACATTATTGAGTATGCTTATATTGCCAAGACAATTAAGGCCCAACTGCTTCATAGTGGAGCCAGGACATTTACTGATCCCAAAGCCTTTCTTTTTGAAACTTTGTTAAGTCTATACTTAAATACCCATTTGTAAGTTATGTCGTTGAATAAAACCAGCATTATTTTTCATCACCTTTGTGTACCACTTTTACACAATTTCGACCTACTTTACTTGATATTCATAGCATCTAAAATCACAAACTAGCTAAGAACCAGACAAAACCTCTTTATTTTTGATAAAGTTAAGGCTAGTTTGCTTTGTCTTACACTTAACCAAACATTTGACACCAAATGTAGTAATTACGTATAAAATTGACAAAGTTAATAAAAAACAGCTTGTGCATTTACTAGACAAGGTAGCAGATGGCTAATACAAAATTTCTATTTGAGACATGGCTGTACTTGCATATTGAACATAGAGCTTGCAGTGAAGCACGGTTGCCAATTTTTTTTAAGACATTGCCATTCAGTAAAATGTTAATATGTTATTTGGAATTTGGCATTAAGGTTAATGCTGCTAAATAGTTTATTTTGTTTATAAAACTACCATTAACATTATAATTTACAACCAAAAGTCCAATTTAAGGTCAGTAGTCCTAATGAAGCATAGATAACTTGTTTATAAATACATGAACAATAAGTCAAACTAAATCACATTTAATGGGTTAAAACTATCGCATTTAAATGATTTTTTCATATTCATTTTTAAGTCAAGGTCTGGTTGATATTTCTTACTCTACACCAAGTATATCACTGAGATTTATTGGATTAGGGCTTAGTGGATGTTTTTGTCACTAGACATCAGTAAAATATACTAGCAAATATGTAACAAAATTAATTCATATTTCTGCTATAATATATTCTGTGCTTGAGTAATTTTAGTGCAGTACAAATCTTATAAATGTATTTATACAAATAATATGGCTTATGGCCTATTTGGTCGAATTGTGTTAACTATATAAATAATAACTTTCACTCATGAGGGTTGTGTATAAAATAGTCACAATTAATTTTTACATGTTTATTTATAAGCAAATATCAGTATATGAATGATTTATTAACTATCCTATTTTAATAATATTCTTACCAATCTAGTACAAGCTACACATAGTAATAATAATAATAATAATAATGAAAATTGTGATAATGTACCACTTGACACATTCAATGAACCTTAAGAAAAAGTAAAAAAAAAAAATTCTCCGGCACAGACATTCTAAAATCACTGATGAGAGCTGGTAGTTGTCATTTAAATGGTACATAGCACATCTAGTCATGTTTTTTACATTTGTGCTAGGAGGAACTAGGCTGGAATTTGAAACCTGACCTTCCATTCAACAACAATCTATTCTAATAGATCCCCATCGCCCTAGACCACATGATCTCGGCTGCAGGTATCAATGAAAGAGAAATAAATACTATATAAATTTATTTGCAACTCAAGTTTGTTACAAAAAAAAAATAATAAGTATGGATTTTTTGCTGTGATACTTTGAGTGAAATATATTTAATAAATGTTCATTACAGCTTAAGTACTAATCCTACATCTTTTAAAATAAGTGGTAATCATGTTCATTCTTGTAGAAGCAACCTCTTTAACTAACAAGTCTACAGCAGGTTTGTTGCACCCCCATACCTATGCTCTTCTATGCTGCTACCTACTAGTGAGTTGGTGAATAGTTTGAACCTTCTTTTGCTGCATTTCTGAAAATGCTTGTTAAGTGAGTGTATACAAGCCCGATGAGGGGGAAAGGGGGGGGGGGGNGGGGCCCTATTATTGACTTGATTTTTACTCAAATAAAAATTTATTAAGTTTTAAAACCTCAGAAATGATATTGGTTTTAGGAAATACAAATATCTAAATTTGTTTAAGTCAACAAACAGCTTAAGTTATATTTTAGCATTGATTACTGTGTGATCCACAAATATTTATTTTGGTCTGAATTATTCGGTGATCGACAGTGACATTTGTGACGTTATCGCAGTCCACGGTTGTTGCTCACAGACCCGTAAGCAACTACTAGTCTACTAATGGTACAAAATTAAGTTGCTTGAAAGCGCTGATGTCCATACAGCACTTTCCGTTTCCAATATTTGTAGTACATTTTACTTATGAAATAGGTCAGGTCTCATCGAGTCGAATTTTTCATTTTTTAAAATGATTTTATTTTCAAGTGAAAAGTCAAAGTCACCCAGTTTATAATAATTATGCTTATTGATATCCTTTGGCTTTGTATTGTGAGTCCATGTGTTTTTATTATGTCTGTGTAACTCATAGTTTTTTTTAAAGTGTTTAAAGTATGAATTGAATTTTTGAATTTGTCACTGAGGCCCATGATTTCTCTCCTTGAATTTGTCCCTGGGTCCCGTGATTTCTCTCCACAGCCCTGAGCGTGTACACAGTTTCCCTTCAATTTTTATGAGGTCTTTATTTGCCTCTTTGTTCATGAAATTGTTTAAACTTTTGTTTAATTTCTACATAATTTTATTTAGTAAATTTAACTTGCATATAGCCTCAAATTATCTCTTTGCTTTTTTCTTATTTCTTCTGTCACTGCATCTCACTACCCAATCAAGTTATATACAGTTCTTCTTTATTTAATTGCTTTTATATTAAAATTTATCTTTCTGATTAAATTTTAAATCATTCAATCATATTTTATAACTTTAATTTAGTTTTGTACAAATATTGCTATTTCTAATTATAAGGCCTAACTGTTTTAAAACTAAACATTTACCGTATTATTATCTTAAAACATACTGTTCATCAATGATTGCTCGATTTTGTTCAAGCCATATTGTAAAGGAACATTAATAATATAAAATATAATTTACTATCAAGTATTAAATTTAGACCTCCCTACCAAAATTCAAAATGTTTTCCAAAAAATTAAATATTTGTTACAAGCAACATATTAGATATCCAGTCTTAAAAGTGTTTGTACATTTTTTGTAATAAGTAGTGTTTCATTTAGTAAAAAGAATGAGTGAGTTTACTAACAATCAAAATAATACTTTAGCAATACACTTAATACATTTTAACCAAAACATATCAGCTACTACGATAATACAAATTATAACAATAACAACCCCCCCATATCAAACCTCACACGGTTTAAGCCTGCAATCTTAAGGCCCTTGGCCCTGTCGAGTGCAAGTCTAAGACTTATTTTGTGGGATGGTGGGCAGGAGAGTGAAAGGCATGGCGTGGCTTCATAACCAACAAAAATACCCTTCCGCGCCAAAAAGAACAGATGGAGCACGGAAACCATAGATGGCGCTAGTTACTGGACAGGTATTGCAGAAAAGAATTTGTTTGGAAATATCAGTTATCTCTAGAATGAGTGCATTTTTTATGTTAATATTTTCAATACCCCTTCTAAGATAATGTATCGGTGTTTATTAATTGTTACATTTTCTTATTTTTTGTTATGAAGCTGGCAGTTTTATATTGAAAAATGTCAATGTTATCTATATTTGATTACTTTTAAAATTATAGAGGAGGTGTATATAAAAAATGTATAACTTAATTAACATGCTTCTATTCTTGAACAAACCGTTTCCGTAAATAAAATTGCAAAACAATAAACAGTCTTGAAGATAACCATTTGTTCCCATGGCTCTTTATTTCACACCAAATAAAAAGGGCCAATTGCCTTAGTTGCCAATAACGAGAAGGTTAAACCTCAAATCTCGGTCAGGTGAACTAAGGTTATTTTTATTCCTAAAGTAGCTTCCAGCTCTCTTCCCACACAACAAAGTGAATATTTTCTCTACATTTTATCTTTTATCATTACTACCTCACTAGTGTAAACAAATAAATATATAAAGTGGGTGTGTGTTTGTGTATATATATATACACACAATATTTATATTTATATATATATATATATATATATATATATATATATATACACACACAATATTTATGCTAACCAATATTTTAGTATCTTGTATAATAAATGGTATTCTACAACAAAATTATGTCAATAAATGTAATTATGTGTATGTGGATTATTATTTTTTTTACTGTAAAATTAAGAAAACTGAATCAAATTAATTTTAATTTGGTACGTATAAATAAAATAATGGATGTATTCACTATTTTATAGTTCTTCTCCTCCGAATCCCCTGCCACCACTCTCAATTGAATCTATCCTTCCAACTGCAAGCCTTTTACACCTCCATGTACCCCTTACCCCCTACTATATTTCATTTTATTTCCTTCTTCCCCTTGGCTCACACTCTTTACTTAATTTCTCCCTTCAAGCCCTTGATTTTATCCCTTCTTACGCTACTACAATCATTTTACCTTATATTTTATCCCCTTCCAATCAAACACTCGCTCACTTTATTTTCTCCCATTTCCTCCATTATATTCCCACTCATCATTCCATTGTTCTTTAATCCATCCTTTGTTTCTCCACAAATTAATTTCCCCTTTCAAACACTTGCTTAACTTTATTTCCTCCATTGTCTCCCGACTAATCATTCCATTGTTCCTCAATCCATCCTTTGTTTCCCCTTAAATTCATACCTCTTCACTCTCTACCCTGTTAAAAGAAGATTCAAGCTCACCCTAATTATATTGTATCCTGTTATTCATTTTTACATCACTATGTTTGCCTAACTCTAATCCTATTGTCTCCCTATCCTGATCTTAATTCTTTTTCTCCTGTTTCTCTCTCTTCATTCCATCAAAGTAACTCAATTTTGCAATTGTCTCCTTTTTTCCTTATAATGCCAACACTTCACAATTTTACTGATCCTCTAATGTCTCATTTTCCCCTTATTTCTCTTTGTTTCACCTTATTCCTTTGTTTCACTCTCTAAGCATTCACCCTATGCCCCTTGTCACAACATTTTTCTTATTGTCTTCATGCCCTTTTATTGTCTAGCATTTCTTCATTTGTTTCCATCCTTTCTCCACATTTTTTTCTTTTCTACCTTACTCTTACCCTAGTTGTCTTTCTTTTCTCTTTTCCTTATAATGACAACCCTAGCATCATTTCAACCCCCCTTTCCCCTTTGTATATTCTATTGATCTTTGTAATAACTTACTTTTGTCTTTCCTTATATTATTTTTTTCCCTCGAATTATCTTAATCTCCTTTCCTTGAAACCCCCAACTTCATGTGTTTTCCTTTATTATAACATATTCCTTTGCTGTTATACGAAACCCCAGTCTACATTTCCACTCCTATTTAATAGCTCCTCTACTTTTAACCTCACCACTATTTTCATTCCTTAAATTAAATCCTTTTCCACTTGCCCACATTCCTTGTTGGCTCCTACTTCAATTTTACTTTCCCAGCCATTCCATTTATTGCTCCTTCAACTCTCTTGAGCTACCCTTAGCTCTTTGTCTACAAAGTTTCCAATTGCCTTCTCCATAACCTTTTTATAATATTTTTACCTTACTTTTTTCTCCTCTCAGCCGCTAGATTACCTTTCCCTCCTCTTAATTAAATTGTATCTCCCACCCCCCTTTGCCTCCCTCACACCCTTGTGATAACTTTACTCTCCTCCCAATGTCTTCTCTAATATTTCCCTCTAACTGGGCTTTTTATTTCTCTTCTCCTCTTTTTCTCCTATCTTCACTGCTTCTACTGTCTCGCAAACCCCTCATTGTACCCTGCTAGCTATTATCATCTCTATTTTCACTGTTTTCCCCTCGTTTCCCAATACCTTTACCCTCTAACTGTTGTCCCTTTCTTTCTTTTTACTTTTGTTTCCTACCAATGTTAAAAACATAGTTCATGATCAGTGGCGGCTTGTAGCTAAAATTAGTGGGGGTGCTGCTCCAGAAATTTTTTAGCCTTTGTTTTAAAATTGTGTAAAAGGAAAAAAAATGTATAAAAAGAAACTTTATTCAGGAACTTGATAAAATCTTAACAAAAAAAACCCTTTTTACTTACTTTAACTTAAATTATTACAGTTCAAGCTTGATCTATTCATTTAAAAATTAAATCCATACTTCTTGTTTTAATTTGCGCAAAAAGTTCATAATTTTCTCCTTTACCTCTGGATGACAATTGAGGAAATTTTTCCCCATTGAAAGTACTGCGAGTGCATTTAGTCTTTCTGTTAAATAAAAGAATCGAAAAAAAATTAATCAAATAGAATAGCTGGAAGCAGAATAAAAATCTAATTCTACAATCTTCTACACTTTATCACATTAAGGAATATGGTACATGGTTTTTGAGCACAACACACGCTGAGTAAAAAAAAGCTTCCTTCCACCATCACGCCAGCCGGCACTGCGAGGGCAACAGTGCTCTCTCTCTCTCTCTACCTGGCAATCCCGCCTTCCTCCCCACCCCTCTCCTCTGTGTGCATGCGCACAACAGTCAAACACAACGTTGCTGGCACTGTGAAGTGCACAGTTCCGTACAAAGATTTTTGTATCCCTTTTCATAAACTGGGGAATGGCTACTGAAGTACTGACATTAAGCTTAAGGAATATATAATGTACTACAAAAATAAAGAAAGAATTAAAGAAAAAAGGACTCGTTATATTAAATGTTATCAATAATATCGAGGTGCTGCAGTTCCGCAGTGCTTATACACGAGCCGCCACTGCTCATGAGCTATATTTATGCACATGATTGTTAATATACCAAGTGATTTAAATGATTAAACTATTGAACAGCCCAGTAAACAGTGAATTAAAGTGAATTATGTATTTTAAGAACATTGTAAAATAGTTCATGGTCCCTCACACATTATTAACAGCCTCAATAAAATGGAACAATTTTAATAGGCTGTTTCAAAATATATTAATATAAAGAAGTTAAACTGTTGACTTCCTCATAATTTTATTAGAGTCACATTCTATGATACATGTTTCCTTGTACATTTTTATGGCGAAATGTTATTGATGTGTAAAAGAACGGCAGGATAGCCACGGCAAGTAGACAAAATCCTAGATATGGACGATACCATACCCATGGAAATGCGATGACCAAAAGTGACATGGACAGCGAAACAGCAAAAGTGGTTGAACCAAAGTGTAATGTTAAGATGTTGCACAAAAATGAGTGCCGAGAACCTAAAAAGAAAAATATATGTAATATAGATTTCACTATTTTATGAACACTTCAGAAAATAGTAATTGAAATAGCTTTGCTATTAAAATGACTGGGCCCGATAATTACATTCATTTATATATATATATATATATCTCTCAAGCGATTGTCACCATATTGAACGAACTTTTACATGATTCATAATGGCAAACATTTTTAATATCATAATTTGTTTAAAATTAGTTAACAACAAATTGTTTATTTTTTTATATACTTTATAGTCAATGTGATGGCTATTAGCAATGTGGCTTAGTTACTCATGTGATGGCAATTAGCAATGTAGCTTAGTTAATCATGTGATGGCTATTAGCAATGTGGCTTAGTTAATCATGTGATGTATATTAGCATCGTGGCTTATTTAATCATGTGATGGCTTTTAGCAATGTGGCTTATTTAATCATATTATGGCTTTTACCAATGTGCCTTATTTAATCATGTGATGCAGGGTTGCCACTATTTTCTTATTACCAAATTCCCTGTGTTTTCCAGGTTTTCCAGAGGAAATTTTAATTTTTCCAGACACCTAATAGATATTATAAATATAATTATAGAGGCATTTAGTTTTGTTTTAAAGAAAATTTTAAAATGAAGAGTGGTAGTTGTCATTGGAAGCATGTTTTATTGTGCAAGAGAAACACATGTTTAAGAATTATTTGGAAAAAGGATGAGAAATTA
The DNA here is from genome assembly GCA_902141385.1 of Timema californicum. NCBI lineage: Eukaryota > Metazoa > Arthropoda > Insecta > Phasmatodea > Timematidae > Timema > Timema californicum. The sequence continues at coordinate 188,042 of CABFOW010000851.1, read as the reverse complement.
ATGAAAAAATTTCTAGAAGGAAAAATTGGTTATATTTTCTGTCTACCCTAAATGGAATGAAAAAAAAAGGAAATACCAAAAATACGATTTTGAGTTTAAATGTGGTATCTATTTTTTTTTATAAGAATGTATTACTTTGTTTAGAAAACATGTTAACCAATCTTAATTATTGCTTATGTACTAAGGAGTAAACTTTATTAGCGGGGGTGAGTGGAGGAAGCCGAAAAGGCGCGGCATTTGCCGAACGAAAACGAGTCGTCTCAGTTGCACTCAGGACTTATCTCAAGCTGATGAGGTGCCGTTAAGCATAGTCATAATATGAGACGTGTTCCAATCAGACTGCCCAGTTCTCCAGTTACAAATTTTAGTCTATATTATTCCTACTAGTTTAAGCTTGCAAGCACTGTATTGCCCAATTTCACTAACAAATTCCAGTAAATTCTAGCTTTTTGGTGAAATTCCCTGTGTTTTCCCGGTTTTTTCCAGACACAAACAAATTCCCTGTCTTTTCCCGGTTTTCCCTGTTTTCCAGGTGCGTGGCAACCCTGTGATGGCTATTAGCAGCGTGGCTTATTATATTATGTGATGGCTATTAGCAATGTAGCTTAGTTAATCATGTGATAGCAATTAGCAATGTAGCTTAGTTAATCATGTGATGGCTACTAGCAATGTGGCTTATCTAATCATGTGATGGCTATTAGTGATTTGGCTTAGTTAATCATATGACAAAAGCTACTACCGGAACTCAGACCTTTAATTTTCTATGAATCAGAACAAGGGTTTGCCATGATAGATTTTTAGTCAATCTGGCAATCAAACCCATGATTTGTAGGCAGAAATACTATTATTTGAGCTAAGTTTTTAAAACAATAAGCTATTCATGGTATGTGATCTTAGCATCATTAATCTAATTGGTCATAAGAAAATAATCCAATGATTGTATTAAATAAATAAACAAATAAGCCAGTTACTTAAAAACTTAATTGGTGAAAATATTAACTATATTTAAATTTATTACTTAGGCAAATAACAATAAATTTAAAATTTACCAAAATGGTTAATGATGGTGGTGGCACATTTCCCCCCAATAAAAATGAGGATCCAGCCTGCCCCTCGGAGTGGCCATCCCGACAGCCAGTTCCTAGTATGTTCTTCTTGGAACATTTGTTGAACAGTGTGTGTTCCTTGGTGTACCACTGCGACACTCATCCCAGTTGGTGTTAGGTATGGCTGCAATATTGAGCCTGTTTGCTGGGCCAAGAGGCTTACCTATATCAACATTGAACAGTTCACATCATCCTATTTAACAAACATTCAACCATAGGAACTTCATTTACCTCACAAAACAAAGGAAATTAATTAATTTGTGAGAAGGAAAAAAAAGTGTTTGCTTGTTATATATTTAATGAATATGGTTTAAATGGAAACATAAAAAAGTATGATCGAATTATTTAATTAAAGTTCTTTAAATAAACAGAAAATGTAATTTTGAATTAGAAATATGGGTGTAATATATTTTGTGTTATTCTGTATTTGGCCCTTCCCTTATTTAAGGTTGACCACTCTGGTATTAAAACAAGATTTGATGCTCCATCAGCTGAAATAGCTTGGAAATTGTGAATACACCAATATATAGTTTATTAATGGAGTATTGGTACTTAATTTTTTGTTGGGAAGCATAATATTCTAATGTTGTTAATGGGGTGTTATATGTCCATGATTTTACAAGTCAAATTAATATTGTATCAATAAAAAATAATTAAAAAGTTTAATCATTCATTCATAAAGGGGAATTTAAGATATATTTCTAAGAGTTTCTTTTGTATGTTGAAGCATGAATCAATATTTAGAATGATTAATGATAATTTAGGTTCTTAAGTTATATTTTTTATTTTTCTGTTTTTTGCTCTGTGTCTTTTTCAACAGGCCTAACCACAAATTTACACTATAGGCTAATGGACTAGAGATAAGGAAGGTAATTTTTTTGAAAAAAGTGTGCCCCCATTTGAGTGGTCAGAGTGGGAACCATTTAGGAAAAACACACCATCAGTGCACTTGGCCAATATTTTAACTCTAGGCGTCCTGTCACTGGCAAACCATATAAGACGAAATTGTCACCCTTATCTGCATGCTCATAGCTTTATTATGATTGTTGGGTGTTGTGACTTACAGAATACCGAAGAATATTCCAACATAACATTTCTAATTTGATCTTCAGTTGCATTGCTCACCAAAAGTGCATGGTCATCAAAGAGAGGCATATGCTTAATCCTAAATAGTCAAATCAAAATGTCATTACAATGTCCTATTAAAAATGTTATTATTATTATTATTAGCACCGCGTCTTACTACCCGTTCGGGTTATACGCTAACACTTATTTAAAAAGTAATAATTTATTATTAAAAAAAAGTATAAATTGTGCTCTGGAAAACCTTATACTAAGTAGTTGGTTTAATATAACGTCTCACTAACTTTAATTTATATCCTTCTTTACTTTATAACTTGGAAGAAATGTAATATTGAGCCCTGTTTTAGCTTTTTTTTAAGCACCTCATCTTACTACTCGTTTGGGTTATACACTTATATGCTGATAATACTAATGGTTTTAGGGACCAGAAAGGTTATATTTATAATTAGTGTACCCACATTTGTGTGGATGGAAAGTAGAAAACCATTTTGTAAAAACAACCCTAAGTACACCCAACCAAACTTTGAAACTCAATCTCCCTATCATTGGCAGACTAGTCCACTGTGAGAGTAATGCCATAGTTCATTTTTGCTGTAACTGAACTTCAGATATAAAGTAACACTGCTGAGCATTACAAATATAGTGTTTGTGGTTTGATTTCTCCCAATGAACGCTGTCGGGGCACTTTTTTTTAAGGTTTTTCATGAAGCATAAATACAAAATTTTAAGGAATAATAACATCTTTACCATTTAAGATATGAACACTTGGAACTAACAAGTATTTACTCACCATTTCCCCTGTCTTTCCAGCATAAGAAAACTGAACTCGGATATCTCCTACTTCGGGATTCCAAACATCTTGACAGTGATAGTATAACCCAGAATGAAGTTTAATGTCTCTCCGTTCAGGCCTTTCATCACCAGTGAATAAAGTGAAGTCATTGAATTTATTTTTGAGAGCATGACTCAAGGAAAATCTCCCCACGCTAGCGTCTTCACTGATATAGACTGTGCTCATTAGAGGAAACTCTCTTTGAAGAAACAAAAAATACAATTTAAAAGAAACACTGTAAAATAGAAAAATTACAAGAAACTATTGGCCTTTAATTTTATATTAAATACACATAAATATCTTTATATCCATTACTGTTTCCAGCATGTGGCCTGGGTCAGTTTTTTATACAAGTTATATATTTTCCTCTACCGGCTGGCTAGGCCTGTCGTAGCTTAATATGTCTTATAATCTAACTTAAAACTAGGATAGGCACAACATCCAATCCCTTGCCATTATTTTATCAATGTGAAATGGTAAATCCATACATTCATCAATGATAAATTTTCGGCCATGCCAGGAATTGAACGGACTGAACTAAGGTGTCTGACAACATATAAGTATCTACATAATATATTTTCCTAATGTATGAGTGTCTTTCTGCACCCTCCATAAATCCCTAGATGACCTAGAAAGCATAAACTTTTATACTTACTAGTATAGGCCACAGGATAGAACCAAACGGAAACTGATTTTAGATTTATATTTTTGTCTGATTGCATTATTTTTAAAGCCTTTCATGAATTAAAAGATTCTTGATATTACCAATGTGGTTATATTTGTATAAAATCAAATTTATGCCTTGAACAATAATTTAAGGCTTATAGTAAGTAAAGGTAAAAGACATCTATAGACAATTGAAAAATGTTAATATAAATCTTTTTTGCTCCCACTCGGGTTATATGTACTATTATTAATCGTTAACTTACCTAGGATTGTGATGTCCAGTTTGGACATAGAATTTGGAGCTAGAAATGAGTTTATCTTTCCAATTTGTCGTGTAGTAATAGTTTGTGTACAAAGACTCTTTAGTTTCGTCTTGCTGTCCGCTGTAAATTAAACCAAAACAAAGGTTGAGGTTTGTATGTAAATCAATATGATTTGCAATTAAATCTATAATATAACTAACCATATTCAAATAAGTTTAAACTAAAGAATTGAGACAAAGAACTGAAATGTGATATGTTCATACTAAACACTTTTATTCATCATCTACAAAGAGAGGTAAGGCAAAAGAGTGTAAGGTTGGACATCATCTAATTGAATAGTGATCAACAGATTACCTGCTTCGGTGGCCACATGGTCTAAGCCGTCACTATAGCAATAGACTAGACTGCCGATAACAGGGAGATCAGGGTATGAATCTCGGTCAGGTGTACCGAGGGTGTTTTTTTCCAAAAATGGTTTTTCACTCTACCACCACATACATACAGGTACACTTCCTCTAAATTCAACCTTAATAAACCACTAACTCATTAGAATAATTAGTACACTACACTAAAATACATGGTGGTGAGCTTAGGATACACATGAAAGCCTGGCATTAGCATCTCAGTATTGACATAACAAGGTTTTCATACTAAGAACTTCCAACCTCAAGTATTTTCATATACCCTGGATTATTGAAATGGTGTACAACAAAACTAATTTAATGCGACAAATTAAAGAACTAATTTTTTTAAACATGAATTATTAATTTTTGAAACTTAAATTTGAGAAGTCAGTTCATACCAAGATACATGCCATTTTTATTAATTAAAAAATAAAGCAATCATTGTTTTCAAAAATGTGCTGTTAACAGAGAACTTAATTTACCATTTCTTATGCATTCAACAAATAAAATTAAAAAATAATGTAATAAATAAAATAATATATAAAATTAAGTTTGAGAGGAGCATGTTAGCAGGCAAGAGGAGAAACATGATAAGGAAGGATGGAAAAAAAGAGGATGCTGAAGAAAATGTTGGAACTGAAGTAGGTCTATGTAGGAAAAAGACCACAAGGGAGGCCAAGAAAGATATGGAAGGAGCTGATAACAGAAAGTGTTCCAGTGAGAGGAGGAGAAGAATGGAAGCAATTAAAGGATGAAGAGTGGTGGAAGAATAGAGGAAGATGGAGGCATTTTACTAAACTGACCCGGCCACAGGATGGAAAGAGTTGATGATAATGATAACTTCTTATGCATTCAACAAATAGAATAAAAAATTAATGAAAATAAAAACAACTTTTTGGCAGTTTAGTATATTAAATGTGAAGCAACTATATTTTTTATAAAAAAATTAGATTTCTTTACTTTATTTTATTCTATTCAGTTTCATAGAACTATTGATATTTGTATAAATGAGATATATATTTTTTGTACAGTTTGTTTTAATTTGAGTCAATTTAAACAGATCCCACTAAAAAAACTATATAATATACAGTATTGATTGTTTTGTTAGTAAATAGAAAATGCCATAACTCAAAACATGGAATGTTTATCTAGACGTAATATACTTTCAGGCTATTACAAAAAAAAAAAAAATTTAGGATACTATTTTGATAAATGGTACAAATACAATGTGAATATACTTACAATACAAATACAATATATAAAGAAAAAAGTAAAAAGTTTTTTTGTTTTCTTAAATTAGGAACTAGAATTGTCTTCGGACCTCATCTGAAAATTCCTGCAATATTTTACCAACTTATGCAGGGGACATTATCTAAAGTATGTGATAATTGTAATAATTTATTTTTCTGTCTCCAATATGAGCACTTGCATTCTCTAAAACAAATTAGTTATTTCAGCACACAAATTATGAACCAACTTATTAATAAGGCATCATAAAAACTCAAAATTCAGACTGTAAAATCACCAACGAAAACAATATAGCCCTGCCATGAATCAAACCCATAACCCTTGCTTCAATAAAAGAAAAAAACTAAAGGTGCAACTATTAGTTCGAATGTGATGTACTAAACAATGGAATAATTGATTGAAAATCATTTTGACAAATAAAGTGGCTTGTCTTACTTGAGCGGGTGTACGGGTAAATTTCATGCTTCAACAATGAGTTACCCGCTTTGGTGGCCGCATGGTCTAAGACGCTATTATTAAATCAGACCAGACTGATGATGATGGGGAGGTCAAGGGTCCAATCTCATTCGGGTGTACTGAGGGTGGTTTTCCCATAATGGTTTTCCACTTTCACTCCAAACAAATGCAAGTGCACTTCCTTTAAATATAATCATCTTCATTCCTAAAACCATTATCTTAATTAGTACATAAGCGTATAACCCGAACGGGCTGTAAGTCATGGTGCTAATAAAAAAAACAATGAGTTTGTTTCAAATAGCTTTAATTTACAGATGGTTATTTAAATATATTTAATTCCAACTATACCAGCAGCCAGGCTAGGTCACACTAAAGGAATAGAAAGTGTAACATGCTTCTCAAACACCTGACAGTGTTACCAAACTAAAAAAAAATTGGGGTACTTAAGAAGACAAGATTAATGTTATGGAAATATAACCTTATTGAGACATGAATGTTAACATGACCTGTTAGTCTGCTCTTCTTCCCATTGGTACATTTGCACACGTCTTTTTAGTTTGATGGCAGACATGGCAATGCCATAGTCCATTTCTGTGAGTGGCTCCCCCACTTGTAGGATGCCACTCACATGGACCAGTCTACCATCGTTTTGTTTGTCAAGAGCGGAGGAAGATGGGAGCACCACCACACTTTCAATAGCTTCATCCAGTAAGCGAGCTCTCTGAACTGCTTGACCCTAGGATGATAAATATTATGAGCTGAGAATATGTTGAAAACAAGTATGATTTTTATATAATATATTATTAAGTAATAATAATTATAATGATAATGATAATAATAATTATAATGCATCAGTGATACCATGGTATAGTGTGTCAATCTTGTTTTGGAGTGGATTGCCGGTGATGGGAAGATAGGCATTCAAATCTTCGTTGAATATACTGAATGTGGTTTTCCTAAATGGTTTCCCACTATTTTTCCATACAAATTCTGGAAAATTTTCTCTAAATTCTACCTTCCTCATCCCTATTTATTTCCGTAGTTAATTCATGCATATTACTCAGGTAATAAGATTGGGTAATTTTTTTTACAAGGATTTCAATTATTTTATTTTAGGCAATGTAACCAACAATTATATTTTTAATAATCAAATAAATTGAGTTTACTTTAAATTCATAAAATAAAATCCTCTAAACATTAGGTGGTTATGCAAAAAATGAAAACCATTATAATAACATACATGCCTAACAATATTGAAAAATATCTAAAAAAATGCTTGTACCAATCGCATAACAACAAGATTATATACAACCGTATTTCTTTAATATAGTTAAAAATTAAACAAGTTTTTCCTTTACCTGCTATGCTTTTATAATAATTGTTTTACAAAACCCATAATAAATTATCTTAAAACATTTATAGTGAACTGCGAATCACTTGTGCATTACCCATTTTCATATTTTAATTATTAATTTTTTTTATTTTCACCTCTTCCTATATGTTCAGGTTATACGGCATACACATATATGATAATTACTCTAATGGGGTAGGGATGATGAAGGAAGCATTTTAGAGGTGATATACCCACATTTGCGTGAAAGTAGAGTTGAAAATCATTTAGGGGAAACCATCCACAGTATATCCGAGTGGTATTCAAACGTCGATCTTCCTGTTATCAACAGGCCAGTCTAACACAGGCATGATACCTTAGACCATTTAACCATCAATGCGGGGTTAGAGTATTAAAGGCTTAATTTGTGAAATATAAGTGGGGAGGGTAGTTTTAGGATTGAACTCGCATTAGTGTAGAAGGGAGATGAGAAAATCACATGTTCACAACCCCCATGTGAACCCCACCTGAGACTCAAACCTTGACCTCCCTTGAAATCAAATATATTGTAATCCTGGTGTCTTAGAATATGTGACCACAACGTGCCTTATAAATAAAAAATAAACACTCACACACAAATATTACTAAGTACTTTCTAAATACACCGATTAAACCTGCATACAACTAAAAAATTAATCTAACCTAAGGCAGTACACCTAATACTACAGGTACACAGCCCTAACATGTTGAACTGTATTACTGTAATTGGATAACAGGACGAATTCGTGCCTATACAAGATGTAAATATCTTTATCAGAGCCACCTGGAATCAAGCCATAGTTATTTAATACTTGTATGGTCGGTCATTCTAATCCTTAAGGAAATGATTAGTATTTAAAATGCTGGTAGAAGAGAGGGGAACATTATTCAACTTGATGAGAAAAATCAAATGATAAATTTTTAGAATATTTAACTTAGAGAAGATTATTTTATATTAATGGAAATATGTGTGTATATATATTAGCTTATATAGTTATATATAAAAGAGATAATAAATGCAAATATAATAAACAACGCCCACCTAGGGAAAGAGAAAAGTGTGGGAAGAACCCAATGTACAAAGGTGACATCATCTTCCTTTCTACTAAAGTATAAGTAGTCATACACATATTTAAACACAACTACCTATGGTAATATTTCAGCTTTGTTGCCTTTATAAAACAAAAAAGAGGGGAGAGGAAAGATTATAAATTTCAAGTTAGAAACTTAACTTTTTTTTTTCAAACAACACATATAATGTGGAATTAATTTTGTGCTAAGAATGATGAATTCTGTTTAGTTAGAGCTGTGGCAATATATAAAAATTTATCACCGTGCCTTACTACCGATTTAATTTACACGCTAGTGTGTTAGGGATGAGGAGGGGGTTGTATTTATAGGATGTGTACTCACATGTGTTTGGAGGGAGAGTGGGAAGCCATTTAGGTAAAAACAGGTCACTTTTACATTCGGCTGAGATTTGAACCATGATATCCCTGCCTTCAAGAGTCCAGTTTATTGAAAGAACAACACCTTAAGCCATTCGGCCACCAAAGCTGGTCGTGTGTGGCAATATAAATGTAATGTCGACAGTATAACTAGGATGATTCTATTGTATCTTATAGATGAATATGTACATTACCTCATTCCAAAAGAGAATCCACATTCCAGAAGAAAACATAATACATCCTGTAAGTGTGGCCAGCCAAGCTTCTTTCAAACGGTACAAATATGAACCATGGGGAGGCTGATTTAGGTCTGTCATTTGCCAAACAATTTTTAATGCTAAGAAACAAATATAAAGCAAAATAACAGTCTGGTTAGTTTGTAATTTGGAGAACATATTAGAATGTAAGGAAATACATATGCTCATTTTATAGAGCCTGGATTTTTATGTAATTATATATTTTAATACTACCAGTTGGAAATGTGAAAAGCAAAATGTCAGTTAATTAGGTTGTATGGGACTGCATTTTCAGTTTTAACTTTAATATTTTTTATAAATTTTACTAAGTTCTACATATTTTTGACAATATTACATTAAATTACAAATTTTGTGTTTTTTATCATAGTATTATTTTAATGTCTTTCTTATGGAAAATACTTTCAAATAATGTGTCACTAGTTTTCAGGAAACCTGTACTTTAAAAACGGAATGAAGGGATGGCAGTGAGAAAAGCCCAAGTCAGTTATGCTGGCTCAGAGAAAATTATAGTTGCCATAACATAACTTTGTGTCTGACGTTTCTTGTGTTGTGAAGGGGATAGAATGCGGCATTGTCAGATAATAACCACAGCAGCATGTATCTCACGCAGCATATCATTTTGTAAACACAAGTCGATGAGATCTAAAAACAATAGGCCTAGTTCTTAGATCTGATTAGGTCATTTTCCAGTTGTTCTTTGGTCAGGGAAAGAAACAGACAAAGTAGCAAGGCAAAGAACAAATTAAGAACGAACCCAAGAATCAATTAAGAAAATGTAGTTTGAAGTCTGTTACAATAATACTGAATGGTGAATAGTCTTTTGATAAGCAAGCTATACCATGTTTATACATGTAAATACATTACAAATATTAGCAAGTATGTAAATGTAAAAATCATTTAACCTCAAACCGAAAAAAATAATTCTTGGAAAGTGACGCTAAAAAATTTGGAATGATCTGATGTTCACTTGTTTTCAAAGAGCCGACAAGGTTTCATTTAAAGCTTGTAGTGTTTGAATAATCTCTAAAAACAGTTATATTATGTTTTTTATTTGAACTATGTAATTAAGGGCAAATTTAAGTGGTGTAAAACAAACTAATAATGCCATACATCTCGTTAAAGAATTAGTTGTACATATGTAGATTTATAAAAGTGTTTTTCAATCTCTTCCTTCAGAAATTTGCAGCCAAAACATTACATTTTGTTTCAATAATATATGGATGTTATTAATGTGGAGAGAGAAGGTATATTCAATATTAGATTTTTTCACACTATCACATATTTTAATTGATTTTGCTAGATATTTTGTATGTTAATATTACATAAAAATCCAGGCTCTACTCATTTGTTAAAACCAAAACTTATAATTTTATTCAAATACGGCTCTAGAAATATAATGCTTACATTACATTATTTTCTAAGTTAGATATAAACTTGAATAAATGTAGAGCTAATATATTGATTTGTAAGTGGTTAAAAATGGTTGAGTATTCAATTGAAATTTGGAGTTGTATGAATTCTTCTGTTTGTATTTATACTTATACCACCGGATGTTCATTTGAAAACTTTCAAACAAAATTTCTTGAAAACAATGCATTGCAGAAAAAAAGTTCTAAGCAAACATTGTTTGGTTCTGAGGGGGGAGTAAGGTGGTAAGGCTGGTATGACCTTGGGTGGCATTGCTATGGTGACAATAAGGCCACTTAAATGTTTTTAAATGAAACTCCCTATTTTTTATTAATATTCTTGTAGATCACATTGTGTCATTTTCAAAATGGTCGTTTAAAGCGTTTTAAAGTAAAAAATATTATGAGAAATGAGCCTCACAAGTTTCTGAGTCACCGGCATGGGATGCGGCATTAGAATTTGGCCTATCCAAACAAAGCTTGGGAAGGTACAAGTGTTTGTGTGCAAGATCGTAAATAAAACATTGTTTTAACTATCAATGCCAGTTACAAATCCATTAGTTGCCTCATTTTATTTCTACTGTTAACATCCAATCTTGAAAAATGGCTTACAGTCCGGAAGAGAGAACAAAAATGATTTTTCTGTAGGCAGCTGAGGCTCGATGTGCTCGAAGAACGGCAATAGTGTTAACCAAAGACATCAGGATAAAAACGTAGCACATAGTTATGTTTTGGATCTTGTTTCAAAATTAAAAGAAACTGGATCTGCCGCAAACAAAAAACGGATTGTGCATACAGTATTGAGTGAATTAACTCAAGTGGAAATTTTGGGCACTTATGTGGGAAATCCCAAAAGTTCAGTGCCCAACTTTTCTAAAGCTACTTGTGTATCCAATGGTTCAGTTCATAATACATTGAAATTAAATAAGTTTCATCCGAATAAAATGCAGATGTATAAAACATTAAGTGAAGATGATCCTGATAGGCGAGTACAGTTTTGCGAAGAAATTATCGAATTATTGAATGGGAATCCGTTGTTATTAGAATGTATCTGCTTTTCTGACAATTGTACTTTTTTACTAAGTGGTTTTGTAAATAAATGCAACTATCATTATTGGATTGATCAAAATTCTCGTATTTTTACTGGCGGACACACACAATGGCCAGAAAAAATAAACGTTTGAGCAAGTATACTTGTGAAGCTTATTTCTCATGATAAATCTTACTTTAAAAAGCTTAAGACCACCATTTGGCACAACGTTATCTACAAGAATATGTAATAAATAAAAGGGAGTATCATTTAAAAAATAAAAGTGACCTTAACGTCACCTTAATAACACGACTTTACCTCCCCCTCAGAACCAAACAACTTTTGTTTAATTTTTTTTTTCTGCAATGCGTTGTTTTCAAGATATTTTGGTGGCATGTTTTCAAATAAATACCAGGTATAGTACAGTACATATTTCTTCATAAAAGCTTAAAGTTTCCGCCCGTTCCCTGTCTAGGACTTTCCAGGGTGTTAATAGCTGTTACTAACAAAGGCTTAGAGGCTTCTAGCTATTAAATATGACTAGATGATGTCTTCCTCAATAGGTGACCTGGTGGTCTAGGGTTAAGGTGTCAGACTTCTGTGCCGGGGTTCAATCCTTGGTCCCGGCACATATTTATCCGATTGCCAAACCCTTCCTTTACCTCTGACAAGACATGTATTAATCACAACTTGTGAATGTGTGGGATTCCAGGCCTCCGCCGTAGTTCGGATTCCACTTTAAACTGTAGGGCCTCCATTTCATCTCACAATCACCCTAACATTACACATTAGCGTAAGTGTGTACAACCCGAACGAGTAGTAAGACGCGTTGCTAATAATAATAATAATAATCTTCCTCAATAAAATCCTATAGTTTTCCAACAGGAGCACTATAATCACTAATGGCGGCATCTGCTTGGTCAGTATAGCTCACTTGTGAACTCACACCATGGAATTTTCCAACAGGCGTGTGTTGAAATGATTACCTAAGTCAGTATTGCCAACACCATTCATCATGAAGAGAGGTTATTCCTGTATTATCTAACCACACTGTCATCTATTTGTGCAAATATTATGCTACACTCTATCCTGCGAGCAGGGATGGCCGATAAAATAACATGACTTATGTGAGCATAGATGATTCCAGGATGAAATCCTATTGTTAATAAGTTAATTTTTTTAAAGCAATAGCATTATGACTCTGCCTAAAGTGTACCAGCAATCCTAAAACTTAATCCTTTTAATGTCATGCCTATACCGGATTTGTTTGCAAAGAGCGCCAGGTCTATTTCAAGTTTAATGTGATAAGAATGCCACAGCTATTTCGTCATTTTTGTAAGGTTGTACAAGAAAAATGACCAAACAGTTATTTACAATAAAAGGGATTTTAAAGATTGTTCTATCATTTTCATTTACATATACTGTTCTATAATAGAAAGGAATGTTCTCAATATAGTGCCAATATGATCCTATCGGGTAATGCCAGAGATAGTGCAAATCTGGAAAGCCATTCTCATCAGTTGTTGCAATTTTAATGGCAGAAGGAGGAGTCAATCTGGCACTAAAAGGGTTACATAAATTATAAGAGCCTCTGTGAATACTTAATACTTTTCAACATTTTGAAAAAATACAAAACATCTTAATTGATCAAAGTTTTACGGACTGGTAAGAATATGTAGCATCACTGCAGAGCTAACTTTGAATTTTAAACTTGTTTATTATTAATATTAGGTATTACTCGATTCTGTGTCCAGATGTCATTTTTCAATCTAAAGAATATATTTATATGTGGCTCAAACCATAGCTAACAAAAATAATCGCTTGGCTATTTAATCAATTTCAATATTAGGTCTGGGCAGATCAGCCCTTTTACCAATCAGGCTGATGCCAATAAATTGTTTCTGATCACCGATGCAGATCTTTTGGTTTATTTTCTTTGTAAATTAAATTCTTAGTAAAAAATATCAATAAACATTAAAAATAATCACAAAAAAACAAACTTAACTATGGTGTGGCATCTATTTGGGAAAGGGTGAGGGTGAAGTACAAAGTAGATAAATGTTATATACCTCTATGATATTGATTAAAAATGCTCAATTGTGAGTATAAGTTATTATTAATATATGGCAACTCTTTCAAAATCAGCACAAGTTATTCAAAAGCTAGGATTATATTTGTTTTCATCTTTTCCATGAAGAGTAACTAAAAATAAAGATTTCAAAGTCATTAAATTTAACCATCAGTTAATATTTATGAAATAAGTAATTAAGGTGAAAAATTATTTGAGCAGTCAAGTAGTAATTAACTATTGTTGAAATTTTTTTTCTTGTACCAAAATTTATTAAATCTACCCTCTCATTTTTTCACATTTTCTCTTATTTGTTGGTCACGAAGTATTGAACTTGAAACATACCCTCAAGCTCTATCTCTCTCACCTGCTCCGATGGCCGCATCTTGTGGCCACACTCGTGTTAGACTAGACTGCCAATGATTGGGAGATCAGGGTTTGAATTCTGGTCGAGTGTATTGAGGGTGGTTTTTCCTAAATGGTTTTTCACTCCTCCTCCACACAAATATGGGTACACTTGCCTTAAATGCAACCTTGAACTTCATCCCTAACACATTAGCGTAATCAGTACCTATGGGTACAACCTAAACCTCCCTAACTAGTAAACAAACCTCACTTCCCCCTTTTACTCTCCACCTGACAAATCCCTTCCCTGTCCCCAAGCGATAGCACAAAGGACCATGTTGTCAGCTAACAATCTTAAAACTGAGGAGTCACCATTATCTAACTTCTCACACAATTCAAAAGCCCAGCGAAAAACTCAAGCTCAAAATGATGATCAGTGGCTCAACCAGTTGTGCCATAGTCAGCTGATGATCAGATCGGAAATTGGCATCAGCCCAGCCCTACTTAACATATTTATATAAATAAACTTTGGTTTTTGTTAAAATATAAAAACATAGAAATTGTATGCTAACTTATCTATGCATGTGGGAAGATGCATCCCCTCAAGATTTTTGATACTTAAAGTATGGCCCATAGTTATAAAGAAAGGTTGAAGACAGTTGCTCTATGACTTTAAGCATGGAATGCAAACTTAAATTGCATGGACCTCACCCAACAGGCAAACAATGGATGAGAACAATTTTGTGGTAGATATGATAAGGTTGTGGCGTGTAAGTTTGACAGAACCGAATGTTAGCCAAATTATCTAAAGCATATTTCATGACTTTTCATTACCTATACCCACACTCTGGAAAAAAAATAAGAAAGAGGAAGAAAAAATTCCTAACCATATAATTGCCAATTTTTGTTTTTAAGATTTTATCATTTCTGAGATTTCATCACTGTAAGTTTAAGCTGAATTTTAGCAAAGCATAAAAAAAATCTTTAAATATCACTGCGCCACTGTTCAACATTTGTGTGTAATGAGAGTGGGAAACCATCTAGGAAAAATCACTCTCAGAATACCCAACTGGGATTTGAACAATGATCTCTCAGTCATCAGCAGGCCAGTCTAAGGCCTAGTACGCACTTGGAAATTTTGTTTGCCAACGTGTTGCTCTTGTTTCAGAAACAGTTGCCCAATTGTTGAGCAACATTTTTTTGTGTTTCCCAATGAGGAAAACATCTTTGCCCTGATACATTTCAAATGGGTTACAAGAAATAATGTTTGCCAACATTTCCAGCAACAAGCAACGTGGGCCAGTCTGGATGTTCATACCAAGTACATGAGTTCTTAATATTTCCTTTTGCCATGTCTTATAAAGCCAAAAAACTCTTAAACTGATTCAAATTTTCACACAAATATACTGTTGTTGGATGTGACTTCTGAGGATTATATAAATCTTGTCAAAAAAGGGTGGTTTTGAATTAAATAAGTGAAGTTCTCAATTAGTGTAAATGAAATGGGAAAACATTAAGGCCTTTCGAGTGAAATTTTGTGGAGGACACAAGAATTATTTAAAATCCTCGGCAGACATCTTGAACACAATTGAGCTCTGGACGTGTAACTTTGAAGTTTAGACATGAAACAACCTTGACTTTAACATGATATGGTACAGCATAAAAGTGGTGCCACACACCCCTGGACATCTAGGCCCAGGGCAGTTTCTAAGTCGGTAGCTAAAAAACTACAACCCCTGCACCCCGAAGGGTGGGTTGATCCGGTTCAGGCTGGATACCCAGGGAGGCAATAATTAACTCCTCCTCTTCCCCGTGTGTAGGGGAATGGGATAACACCCATTGCGCGTTGGAAAGTAATCTCCCACTACTTGTGCATACGAGTGGAGGCGGCCATGTTCCAGCCCATGCACTACTAACTGTCCAGGTTAGCGCCAGAGCTCTAAAACATCTCTCCGCACTAATGGCGAGGCCCAGAATCCCAAGAGACCGAGCCCAGCAGCCCAGAACTCCAGGAGTCTGGACCTAAACCCCACCATGATGCCAACGCCACCACTCGTCGGCGATTAAACTAACTGCCCCACAGAGTCCAACCTATTTCTGGGCCGCTGCCTCGAGCAAGCTTGTGACATGGGCTTTCGGCCCAGCCCTGTGTATTACTTATAATTAAAATAGTCCAACTGAAGCATACCAGTTTGCAGGGCCACCCCGAGCACCTGTAGGTAACCGATGCAAGCATCAGTCTCTCTGGCACAATAAACATGAAAAATGTTTTTTAATGTTTGGCAACAGTTGGCCAACAATGTTTGAAAATGTGTACTAGGGTTAACACGAGTGTGGCGGGTTAGGCCGTTCAGCCATTGAAATGGTTAAAAATGCTATTCTTACTTGCACAATATACTTGGCACACAAACATTCAAGACCTGAAAGCTAATTTAATGAATTTTTATGACTTTCATGACTAAAATCTAATTTCATGACTTTTCCATGAATTTCATGACTGGTCGATATTCTGCTGAGTATTTCTTGACCAGGAAATTATGAGGCCCTTCACCACAGAGCTAGTTTGTTTTAAAATTGAGTTTAGTGTTTAAATAGTAGTCAAAATTAAAAACTATTTTTAACACTCTAGTTAGCTTCTGTCCAAGAATGTCAAGTAAATATTAGTTGAATGACTAAAACACCAATGTTTAAAACTTGAGCTATTTAATATTCTTAGAATGAAGATAGCTAATTTTATAGGAAAATGTTTAAATTGACAGAAAAAACTTTGATGAGACACATCTGTTGAAATACAAGATGCATTCGATGAAAGACAATAATACTGGACAAAAGACCTTAAGAAAATTGCACCATCAATTTTGATTTTGTATTTTTATACTTTGTGTTCTATTATTATTTTCACTGAATAGTCAATTCTATTAGTCACAAATAATTATTACTCTAAATTTATTCAGGTGCATTTCCAATCACAGCTTAAGTTTGAGTTACTTTACATAAAATTTAAACTTATTATTGTGAAATATAGTCAATATATAGTGTTTATTTTTTATTTTATGCACAAAAGTTTTACAACTAGTTTGGACTTGTCAAATATTTGCACCACTAGGATAGTAGGGGAAGTAAGACAACATTTAGAAACAACATCAATAAGTTACCCAAACCTGCCTACCAAGTGCATTGCATATTAGATTACTTCATTTATTAACACCAACCCGCCTCGGTGGCGTAGTTGGCTAACGCACTTGTGTTGAGCTCAACCGCTGAGGACGGGAAGATCGAGGTTCGAATCTCGGTCAGGTGAACTAGGGGTGGTTTTTCCTAAATGGTTTTCCACTCTCCCTCCACGCAAATGCGGGTTCACTTCCTCTAATTCAACGTTCCCAATTCCTAATCCATTAGCGTAATTAGTACTTAAAGCATATAACCTGAACGGGTAGTAAGACGCCGCGCTAAATATTATGTATATTTTAGAGCTATTTGTATTAATGTAAGCACAGGAGATATTTATTTAATCAAGTAATTCTGACTTTATAGGCAGTGATGTCTGCACATATATATATATATTTTTTTGTATTATTGGATTCTTTACCCACTTTGGTGGTCAGATAGTCTCTTGCAATACACTGATCCAACAATGATAGGTGGATCGGGGTTCAAATCCAGATCGGGTGTACCGAGGGTGGTTTTCCCTAAATTGTTTTCCATGCTTAATCCACAGAAATGCAAGTAGGTACACTTTATCTAAGTTCAACCGTCCTCATTCCTTACACATTAGCCTAATTCATGTATGCGGGCCCGAACAGGTAACGAGACGCAATGGAAAAAGAAAAAAAAAATGGGCAGGGAAAGGGAATAAATTACACATGGATTAAGAAAGTGGGATAGAGGGGGTTAGCTAAATAAAACAAAAGAAACACCAGCTTTTTCACAATTTTTTTTTAATAATTAATAAGAAGACATACCCTGATTGTTTGAACATTGTATGAAGTAAACTGAGAAACTCTTTTACACATACAGCTACAGTAGCCCCATGACTTCTTTGGTGCTGACTGACTTCTGACAGTCTACATTTAGGTATATACCTAATTTTTGACCGTCAAAAGTGACAGCTGCTAAACACATGTTTTTGCAGATCATATGGTTTGGCGTAGGGATAATTTGGTCTGGTAACTTTTCAAAGCCGTCAGCTGTGAGCTGTGAACTATCAGTCAGCACCAAAGAAGCCATGAGGCTACTGTAGCAGTGTTAAGGCTACAGAGTCCCAAATAAAACCGGCCCCAAATGCACAGTATCTCAAAGTCTGTGTTTGAAATATGCACCACCAACAGCCACACATAGTTTCAATAAATAAATATTTACTAGTAGGTCAGAGGAAATATGCATCGCAGCCTATAGCACACATTTCAAACACATACTTTGAAATACAATGCATTTGGGGCTGGTTTTATTTGAGACACCCTATAATTTAGCCCACACATAATGAATGCCCCATAAAATATTTTTGCTGATCAGACCAAATCGATAATTTCTGTTTAAAGGTCGTAGTAACTACAGAATCTGAATTGTTAGCATCACTCAAATCCCAAGTCTTCGCATTTTTCTTGAACAAAACCTGAACCTTTTCCATTTCATTCTGAAAAGTTGGTTCATTCCCATTGTTTGATTTCCTTGGGTGATATTGGTAACAAACAACTGTACAACTTACCTGCTTCGGTGGTGTAGTTAGCTAACAAGCTAGTTTTGTGTTGAGCTAGAATGCTGAGAACGGGGAGATAGAGGTTCAAATCTTGGTTGGGTGAACTGTGGGGAGTGGGGGTGGGTTCCTAAATATCTTTCCACTCTACCTCCACACAATTGTGGGTTCACTTCCTCTAAACTCAACCTTTCCAATTCCTAACCCATTAGCGTAATTAGTACTTAAGTGTATAGCCCTAACAGGTAGTAAGATGCGGTGCTAGATTTAAAAAAAAACTGTACAACTTATAACACATATATTTGGTATTTAGTTATGATCATATACATCCCTATATAGGCATACTAATACCATATGAACATACATGAACGCACAGCATTTTAGTTATCCAACACCTTAGCTCAATCAGTAGCATGCCTGTCTACTGAGCTAAGGGTCATGGATTCGATTCCCGGCATGGCTGATAACTTTATCATTGGTGAAATGTGGGTTTACCCTCTTCACATGATGAATTAACGGTCGGGGACTGGATGTTGTGCCTGACCTAGTCTTTAGTTAGATTATAAGGCATATGAAGCTACGACAAGCCTAGCCAAGCTGGTAGTGGGAAATATATAAACGGAATAAAAAAATTGACCCAAGCCACAGGCTGGAAACAGTGATGGATGTAAAGTAAAAGCATTTTATCTTTTTGTTCACTCTTTTGATTTACTTATGAAATATGAAATGTTAACATTAACTTGATTGTGTAAATTGAGGTTGGTATAACACAGGCGCCCACAAATTGTCGGAAGAAGTGATGGTGCAAGTCATTGGTAGGCCTAATAAACTTTTTTTAAATGTGATAAAGAGTATTAAAAATTCTAGGGACTATAGCCCTACCAAATATTAGCTATAGTCTGATTTTCATATGAAACCAATTATTTGAAAGCTTAAAACTCATGTTATTACAATTGTATTTAATTATATTGATTTATATTTTTAGTCAATTTGGTTAATAATGCGGACAAATGCTACAGTAACCCATAAGTATTAATGGAAGCTTTTGATAACTTTATAATTATTAAATTAAATAAAACATATTTCTTCTATATTGCCAAATTTTAGTGACTTTCAATCAATGTTGGTAGTTGAAAGTGGGCTTCCTATAAAAATCAGGGTTATGTAATAAGTAGGCCTACGTTACAAGTGTTTCACTATTAGCCTGTTTGTTTTGTGTAGTTTTTTGGTGTTTATTTAATTTTTACTAACAGCGTCTCACTACCCGTTTTGAATACACAAATGTTATTCTATTAATTTTAAGTTAAGGTAGTAAAGATGAGCAAAATAGAATTTAAAGAAAATGTACCCACATTTGCGTGAAGATAGAAGTGGAAACCATTTAACAAAAACTACCCTCAGTGGACCATACCAAGATTTAAAACCCCAATCTACTCACCACCTACAATACATTTTATTGTGATAGTGATGCCCGAGACCATACAACCAGAAAAGCGGCTGGTCAACTGTTGCATTTTTTATTTGTAATAAGATCAATGTCACTTACTAAAGAATTCAGCATCATTAAGTCTCATATTGTAAGGAGAAATTAAAGATTATTTAACTGCTCGAAAAAATACATAATCGGCAATTTAATGCCCATACTTGTGTACTAAGCTCTAAATTGGATTTATTTTTTCTACTAATATCTGACAGTTTGGGTCACCATATTTAAGTCTACAACTCTACAGCCATACTACGCGATCTAGACGCCAGCACACAAATCCTCATTTTATATAAGGATGGGTTTAACAAGCTATTGCCCCTTATTGGCAGAGACTTGGTTGCAAATAGGAGACACGGTGGAGTTTCTTCATAGTTCTCGCATCCTGGCCTCAGCATTTTTGTCATGATGACTAGGTCACATGTACAGTCGTGCCCTTATGTGGTAGCATGACAAAATTATGTAATCCATCTCTTCAGTCCCTAAATCTTTCTCTATTTAAATTCAGAAAACTTGTGTTCATGTACAAAATAACATAATGCACTTCTAGATATAGGGCCTACTTGCAGGAAAAAATTTGGCACGGAGATATGACTATCCCAAATAACTAAAAGTTTATAAATTTGAAATTTCAAAATGGTAATTGTCAAATGGGAGGTTGACTATTTAGAGAATAGTAAGTAGTTTCTTGGTGTCATAGACAATTTAAATTTTGTAAGCAGGAATAAATAGGCCTCTAAAGAAAACTAAACAATATTGGTGATGCAATTATATTATAAATCGAGGAGAAACTTATCTCACTATAACACATAGATTATAGTTATTTGGTGGATATATTTTTTTTATATCAACAACTTTTCTTCAGGACTCTTATCACCATAGCTACTCGCAACACCTTAAATAACTACGAAAGCTACTATGTGGCTTACTTCACTACTCCAAATTGACTATTTAATAAAATACTAGAATGTGTTAGTTTCTTAATAAATGATGGAAAAAATTGTTCATAATACAACCGAACTAGCCGTAATCAGCTAGACATTGCTTAACAGGTGTGTATCATAAAATTAGGTAACGAAAAATTACCTAGTAAGCAAATTTTAAAGTAAGGTATAGTATATACAAGTCGGCATTTTAATTCTAGTAATAATACTTTGAAGCAATAAAGCGCTAGCATCGCAGCAAAATAGCACGTTTAAAAGCTGTATTTTAATTAAAAGTATTTTATTAGAGTATGTATGTAAAAACAAACAAGTTAAAAATAATCACTCTGTGAAATATGTCTCCTATTGTAGCCGCCAGGCTCATATTAACACTTTTTGATGCCCTGTGCCAAGTAAAACTTGAATGATTATGAATTTTACAAAAATATCATACACGGATAGTTTTATTTAGATACAATAATTTTGCAAACTTAAAGCAATAATGGTGAGTACCGTGAGTTTGTTATTATCATATTAATTATTAATGTGACCGAGTCACAACATGGAAGGAAAATAATTGCATTTACTCACCATCTCTGCCTCCATTTGGCTGTTCTGCGAGGCTTCTCACAAACACATCACCTCACCGCGTGGACTGTTTTCAACTGAGACGAGGAACATTCTCCAAAATTACGCCTCTAAGATGCCCCACCCCAGAAAAGAAAATAAGAGACGATCGACAAGCGCAGATCCGTGCGCGCCAGTGACAGTGCAGTGAAATCAACAGTCAGTCGGGTGGCGCGAGATTTGAAATCTCGCCCAGAATGAAATCTCGCCCAGAATATGTGAGAGCATTCCAGAAAAGTGCACTCCCCTTCTCCCTTTCTCCCGCCTTGCTTCCCGCGCTGGGAGATCACGTGACTCTACCTTTGTGTATATAATGGCAGGACTCTAAAGCCACGACACACATTTTTCCACATTCTCTAGTGTCAATTTATATTTAGTTTACTTGTATCAAAATTCTGTTTGGGTAACGATGAATTCTAAATTACGTTTCGGACGATATCTTTTTATGATTTAACTTTATTTATTATATATTGGAACTGCGATTTTTGTAGAAGTCATGGCAGCACAGTTTGGGACTTAGGGATATTACTATTTAGGCTAACGTATCTCATCCGCTTCACGGATTGGTTTGGAACCATTAGTACCGCCATGTTTGATGTGCGGGATGTTTAGTTATATTGTACCTTTTGAGTACTTGGGTAAAATCATGTGAAAAGGTCATGTTACTGTCATACTGTTAAGATATCTTTCAATCTCGGGGATAAAGGCGCGCCATGATTGTTGGTTTTGAGGTAGTGAAACCAAAACATTCTTCCCTAGTTCTCAAACCACCTACTCCATGACATGTGAGCCTGGATTGTACACTTGTGTATATTTACAATTGATGCCATTGCTTACCAACATTTGGGCCCAATATTTACTAGTAAATTTGGTGCCTTACTCGGACACTATTACTTCCAGCTTTCCCCAATTCCTTTATTTAAAACATGATCATTTTCCTGGTGACGGCTTGAGCTGTGGCCTTCCTAATCAGGTATATATTTATATTTATTTGTAAATACACTGTTTTCAAAATCGCATTGTGCATCCTGGACACCTGGTAATGGCCCTACTAGATCAACAAATCCCTTCTCTGAGGTCTTGGTCACAACAATACTATGTAGCCAGCCCGAGAGCAGTCGGAGAGGTGCCTTGGTCTTCTGACAGACGTCACATGCTCTGAGGATTTTCCCTCTACCATACAGATCATAAAATGTATGGCCTCTGTAGCAGCAGGAATATTTTGCAATACCCAAAATGACTGTATCACTTATGATAGGCCTACACTACTGATACCACCAACGTTTCATATATACACACGTGCCATACTCCGGTGGCCCCTGCTTATAAAATATTATTATTTAGCACCGCGTCTTACTATCCGTTCGGGTTATACGCTTTAAGTAGTAATTACGTTAATGGATTGGGAAGGTTAAATTAGAGGAAGTGAACCCAAATTTGCGCGGAGAGAGAGTGGAAAACCATTTAGGGGAACCCCCACCCCCTAGTTCACCCGACCGAGATTAGAACCTCAATCTCCCCGTCCTTGGCGGTCGAGCTCAACACGACTAGCGCGTTAGCCAACTACGCCATCGAGGCTTATAATATAGATCTGAAAATGTTATAATTGCAATTTCTAGATAATGGTTCTCTGTCTTGGGTCCCCGGCTTGGATGGCTGGTAGCGTCTTCTTTAGCTCCGTAGAAAATAGCATAGAATAGCTCATCTTTCTTTTACAGGTCAGGACTCTAAATTCTTTCTATGCTGGATTTTACTTTAGAGTCTGTAATAAGTACCAAGACAGAGTATCTGGAACGTCTTGCTCCTCTCGGGAACATACTGGATATTCAGGTTATATTCCTGTAAAGGCGGAATCCATAAAATGGTAACTCTCCTATGCAGCAGCCTGCATTTAAAACAATATTAGCGTCTTGTGGTCTGTGTAAAAGTTGGTTTCTCGCTCATCGATGTATACTCAAAACTTTATACACGCAAACGCTATTGCAAGAAGTTCCTTTTCCGTGGTCGAGTAGCTCAGCTCTGCCCCCCGTGCTACCCTGCTGGCTCTCTCTCCCCTTCAGCATCTAGCTG
Source organism: Timema californicum (assembly GCA_902141385.1). Taxonomy (NCBI): domain Eukaryota; kingdom Metazoa; phylum Arthropoda; class Insecta; order Phasmatodea; family Timematidae; genus Timema; species Timema californicum. The sequence goes on along the minus strand of CABFOW010000851.1, from coordinate 164,265 downwards.
GAGAAGTTAGACACCAAAGGGGTACCCAAACCCATTGAGTGTGAGGTAGATCACATCTAGTTTGGGGTATCTGAACATCACTTTGTTTATAAATTTGTCTTTAATTTTCCGCAAAGCTCTTTTTCCTTTTATCCCTATCTCCGTGGCATACCTTTCTTGGTGTGCTAGGGAGAACTGACATTCTATGGTGAGGGGAAGTTACATATTGCTTCAGTTTTCCCTTCATCCGTGAATATATCTTCAGAGGTTATTTGGTGAGCAAAAAAGGTTATCCTTTGTCTTAGAAAAATGATTATCTTTAAATATACTGCTAGCTCCTCCCCCCTCCTCTCTTTTCAGCAAACAAGTTAGCAGGCAGAGCATTGCAACACAGTGATCCTGGAAATTAACTAACGCCCCACCAAGATCAACATAAACATCTATTTGGTCCCGCATTTTCGGACCTAGTACAACTTCTAATCTTTGGATTAAATGACACACATACATTTAATTCAAAAGGGAGTTAATTAAACCAATAAGTATTGCGATTATAATTGAAATCAGTACATTGTATATAATTCTCCGCCAATATTATGCCATCAGATCAATGGAGCCGAGAGATTTGCAACCCTCTAATTTATGTAATAATTCATCTATGGGCGCCTGAGCCTCGTGGTCTGGTACGAGAACCTGATTACTCTACGAGTGTCTAGAAAGAGCCTTACCCCCCTCACCGTATTTCTTTTTGGCAACGACCAGCGGGTTGATTATCCCTCAATTCTATCATTTGATTAAGGGTTTCCTCCGCCACTGCCCTCTGGCTATATGGCACAGGATACGATTTGAATTGAAATGGAGTGTTTTCATATACTCACAATTTACAAGTGTAGGATTTGTTTTATCCCGGATGGTTGAAAAATACATCCCCATAGAGCCGGAGTATTAACTTTGTGGTTCACTTATTTCTTCAATGGTGGCCAATTTCTCTCACAATAGATTCCGGTCAATGTGCTGCTCCAAATGGCGAGATGCTGGGTTATATCCCGCCTCTTCATGCATAGGCTGAGGCTGACGGGGATGACAGTTAGAAAATGAAGGGGGTAGGATCCCTACATTCCCCTTTTCGAGAATGTTTGATTTTACAACAATAGTCTTTGAAAAGATTCGTCAATAAGGAAGAATGATAAAGGCAGGACAAGAAGAAGAAATTGAACTATGGAGGGGATATTTTGAGATGTTCAACCCAGACGAAGGAAGGGATGAGAGTGGAGCAGGAGAGCATGAAGAACTAGTAAAAGAGAGAGTGGGTCCTACACCTAATTTCATAGCTGAGGGAACTGCAAGTCTTATGGATAAAAGATTTATCTTCGATCTCTCTCAGTTACCGGTTGCCAAATCATCAAGCTTTCGTTTGTTGGTAAGTGAGGGGGGGAGGGTTTACTTGGAAATCCCTCATTGTAAACAATGCGGCATGGGGAGTTTGGGGGGTTCAATTGACAGGCAAACACATTTCCTCTCGGTGTACAACCTTTTATAGAAACATTAACTATTTCCACAATTTTTTTTTTTTTTTCCAAGATTGAAGTATATTAACGTTTCTCTATTCCCCACGTAATATGCTTAAACTATTTTATGTATGAAGCTTTTTTACTCATAATTAATATCCAAACAATATGCACTGCCGCTTGAGCTACTGAACAAATTCCGTCTTTACGAATTTAGGTGTAGACTCTTAACACCATTGCCCTTTCTTTACTACTTAATATTTTCTTCTTGGAAATTAATTGCTTATAACAAGCCGGAGACTCCATTATTTTTTCTATACTTTAACTGTTAACAACACACTATTTACTATTCAAATAAATATATTAATATACACATAAAATTATAATTCCACAACCTTACGGCAAAAAAACACACACACAACCAACACATACACAACATTTTAACGTGATCAATAAACAAAAATCTACACAGAGTTCTAATAAAAAAATGTGTTTATTTAGTTAATGTTTTTGAGCTAGCTATTAGGAACGCGAGACTCAGACTACTTTAACTTTACGACTGAGCTGGAGGAAGAAGCACCAATTACTGGCAACAACGACAGCCCAGCATTGCCAAATTTGATATACATTCGAAGGAAGAATTATCACGGAAAACAAAAGAATGACAACGCTGTTGCTCAATAGTAAGCATGCAGTTCCCTCAGCAATGAAATCAGGTGTACATGAAAAGCGGTGGAGAATGCATTAAAGAACATGAAACTGGGAAAAGCACTAGGTGTGGACCAACTAACTGTGGAAATGATAAGAGCTAAAGAAGATGCTGGCATAAAATAGTTATACAGGATGCTGAGTGTGATACGTAAGTTAAAACAAGGCACCAAAAGAATGGAAGAGGATTTTAGTCCAAATTTTTATGAAAGGAGACAGCGAGAAGTGTACAAATTATAGGGGAATAGCGTTGATATATCATTGTACAAAAATATGAGAAGATACCTAAAAAAAGAGAATTAGGAAGATAATGAAAGGAAGGTGGAGAGAAACAAAAGGGGTTCAAGGAACATTAGGTTTAGAGAGGATCTAATAAAAGGGTAGCAGGGGGATATGTTATTAGGGGTGTGCGAAGGCAACTTTTTAAATGCGAAGCTTGAAATTTTTAAAGAAAAGTCGAAGGCCTATATTAATTATTAATGTGCACAGGCTTACTGATAAGCTTAGTCAATTATCAATAAAGTTTTAATATTTACTTTCATTGTGCTGATATTGTTTTGCAAACTTTACATATGCATTTCTATGATAATAATTATAAATTAGCATATAACCCGAACGGGTAGTAAGACGCGGTGCTAAATATTATTATTATTAATTATAAATTAAATTCAGTTTTCGTTTACCACTTTCCATATGTCATTTTGAATAATAAAGAAAACGCGAAGAGGCTATGAAAAACTTCTGTAACAAAATGCACTTGTAAATTTGTCACAGATAATTTCAAAAAGATAGAATATTATGGACTAAACATTAGATGCAAGCTGAGATGATGGCACAACTAAGGTGATTTCTCTGCTTCATACCAGTGACCTTGATGTTATTTCTTTATGTGTATTTTTATTTTTACAAAATTATGTTATATTATGGTAGTTTAATTACCTGTCAGTGCTAAAATTATGTTTAGTAACGGTTTTAAAATGATCAAATATTGAAATATGTAGTTTTTAGTAAGATAAAATTAAATCGTTTGATAATATATCGAAGTTTTATCCTTTCTTCGAATTTTTTCGAATATACGAAGGTTAATGTAGATGTCGAAATCGAAGCCGAAGGAGATTTAAGCTTCGACTTTTTGAAGTTTCGCACACCATTAGATGTTATATAGGTGTGTAAGAGACCTTCTATGGATAAGTATTGTTAAGTGTATAGAAGTGCTGTCTGTACAGGTTGTACTTTGTAGCCATAATCAAATATGCACTAGAAAAGTTGAGGCCATGGGAATGAAATTGTGAGGAGCAGGCTATCGGTCACAAAGATAAACTGGGTTAGGAATGATGTGGTTTGGGCAGGAGTTGTGGTACAAGGCATAAATGAAAAAGTAGAGGAAGCAAGGGTGAGAAGATATAGAGATGTAATGAGGATGGAAAAGGAAAGTATCCCAAGGAGAATGATGAAGTTATAAAGTATGAAGGAAAAAGTCAACAAAGGAGACCAAGAAAGAGATGGGAGAAGCAGATAATAGCATGTGAGAAAGTGAGAGGCGAAGATGGGAAGCAAATAAAGGACAAAGCATAGTGGAAGATAGAAGCATTTTACTAAAGTGATGTGGCCAGAATGGAAAGAGTTAATGATGATAATGATGATGAATGACCACTACTATCTATTAGAAGAGACCAACTGCATTTTAACAAAATATTGTCTCAACCTAACTAAATCGACAAATGATATTTATGGTGAGCGAATGTATCACTCTTGCATTATATTGAATTGCTGATGAGTACAAGTTATAGGTATTAGATTACAGTTATTACCATTTAGCAACTATATAAGAGGTTTTTCTGGAGATTAAAATTTGAATCCTGGGTGTGTTGAGACAAGTTGTTCCTAAATAGTTTCCCAGTTCTACTTTACACTAATCAGTATGCAAGGTTAGAATAAGATGTCTATTTTTTTAGTCATTTTTTTACTTTGTTTTTTGTGATGGACCCAATGATAAAGTCAAATATATTCTAACTAGCTTTAAAGCTTGAATTTAAAATTGTTTTGAATCATATAGAAACCATACAATTGAATACTTATTACCTTTGCTTTAGTGGAAATTAATCAAATTATTGGCACAGCATTATTTTATTATATTCTAAACAAAATGTCTCTTGGAAATATGCCTTATATTCGTAGAAATGTTAAAGGGTATTCTGGCACAATATTTTAAGTTTGTCTGTAAACTGTACTCACCTAAGAGCTTATAAATGTGTATTGCCACAGGGTTCTATGCCAATAATTTGAATCTGCAGTTTCACTAAGAAACCTTACAAGATTCATATGCGATTCACTTGGTCACTGAATATCTTAAATTGACACATACACCAATATTTGTATTTCTGCAAATGTAGAACTCAACTATATAGGGTTCCTAAAAAGTTTAAATAACCTTTACCATAATGACACCTTCTATATGACCATTGAGATAATCGAACAATGATAAGTTGAAGTTAGAGTAAACCTATGAAAATCTAACATATATATATATATATTTACTTATTTCTATTTGGAGCCTTAGATTATTTGCATATCTGGACCGCCATCACCCATTGGCATAAGCGGAGATGCTTATCAGTCATCTGTGTCAAAGTGGCCATTCCTATATATAATTGTCTTGATATTTTTGATATAATTTCTTACATTATAAAAAAAATTGCCCTTTAAACACTTTAGTTTAAGAACGTATATGTAAAAACGCGGACCAAAAAAGTCAACCAATAGTAACACAAAATCCAAAAGTTTTTTTTACACATCATTAATTAAAACATCAAGAAAAATACCTTAAAAAAGTATTCATTTTATAGGACTAGTCAATAAGAAATATGCTTATGATATATACATCCCCATAAAGCTTTAAATAAAAAATATGTGCAATGACCTGCAGAAATAATATGAAAGCGAAATGATAGCAAAAATAGAAGGCTCTGATTCACGTCGCATGAACGAATAATCTCCCTCCCAATTGGCCGAATTATGTAATTACCCGCTTCAATGGTCACGTGGTTAAATGTGCTACTCTCACCGTAGACTAAACCACCAATAACAGGGAGATCGAAGTTCAAAACTCGGTTGAGTGTACTGTGGTTTTTACAAAATTGTTTTCCACTTACCCTCCAAGCAAATGCGGGTACCCTTCATATAAACAACCTTCCTAATCCCTCTATTACCATTAGCGTAATCAATACATAGGCCTATAACCTGAACGAGTTGCAAGAGTGTGTTAAGAAAAAAAAGATAGTAATTCACCATAATTAACCAATGTTAAATTTTCACATATAGTGAATTATCATGAATGTGAAATTCAATAAATAAAATTTTGATTACATTTATTTAGAAATCTTTTTGAATTACAAGATTGAAATTTTTTATAGAAAGCAAAGGCACAAGTTCCATATCAACTATGGAAAGTATGTGTGTTGGCGTCTCTAAATACACAACTTAAGCACAGTAAAAAAAACCAATCGCACAATTTTTAATTAGGGACAACTTACTAGAAAATGCTATGATTCACAGAGTGTGTTTTCAAAGGGTGAAGGGAGGTGTCAAACAACTGAATTCAATAAAAATTTATGGACGATGAGGCTATAACAAGCAGAAAAAGTGCAGGTCCAGAGTAGAGTGCATTACTGCTGTTGTTGCTTGTTCAAATTGTGTGCAACAAAACACATTCAGCAAAAATAATTTTTCATGCCATAGTTTAATCAGCAACAACTATACAAACTAGCCTTAAATAAATATCACTCCCCCCTTTAAAACTAATCATTAATAAAACCATAAAAGAGAAAGAATTGTTAACATATTAGAAAAAAAGGGGAGCATTACCATCAACAAGACATTTATTCCAGAAAGCCCCAAGATATCTGCTGTTGCTCTTTTCTGGCTTTATAAAAGCTATGATTGCTTGGATTCTCACCTATAAAGACTAAAACTTTATCTATCTCCTCACTGTAATGCTTTAAAGGGCAAAGATTTAACCCAACACTATAGAAATCCAAAAATGCAAATAGCATAGCTCAAGAATAATGGTAGCCAACCAAACAGATTAATCTGGGTTCTGATGAAGAAGTGATCCTATATGTCTCAATAATATATTTTTTTTATGCTCTGTATTTATTTACTTGGTTATGTACTTGTTTTTTTAAATTTATGTCTAAACTGTTCTGTCTTCTTTTCAATTTTGTGGATTCCACAGTTTTTGAATTAGGGTTGAATAAAGAAATCTGAACAAGTACATTTTTAAACCATATTTTTATAAGCAAGTATATTAAATTGATCAACAAATTTTACATAATATTTGTGCAATACAAAGAAATAAAATTAGTACAAAATAATATATTATCTTATCATTCCACTATGTTTACATTTTAAAGTTCAAACCAAAGATAAAGATTCAGACAAGTGACTTATTCATTTACACCCTGTCAAAAGTAAATCAGATCTTGCGAGGTTACATGTATAATTTAGAAGCATAAAACCAAACTTACAGTTCTGTGTGTCAACCATTGAATTTTTAAATGAAATCAATATTTACAACAATTTATTATTTAATTATTATAAAATATTATTGCACCACAAAAAGAATTTGTGTATAATAAGTCAATCATATATATATGTATATAAAATATTGCTAAACTTAACATAATATTTACAGTAAAATCAAATAGGATTCAAATAACAAAGAGATTCATTTAAGTTCTATGAAGCCAGTAAATTGATGGCACTAAGTGGTCAAGTTGTGAAGGTAAGCTGATGTTGAGTTGAGCAAAGCAGAAGTTGAGTTGAGCAAACCAATTCGCTGCTTCTGTTTCCGCTGCTCTGTCATCTAAAATAAATAAATATAAATATATATTGTTACTTAAAGGTAGGGTGCACTAAAATTTCTACTGTTTTTTAAAGTTTTGTTAACTTGCCTGATCTCTGAGCTCTGTCAGCTGTTTCACCAAGTCGGAAACGAGTTCTTGAGTTTTCTCTAACTGTGTTTGCAAAGTTCGATACTCAATCTGCTCCCCTTCTCCTTCTTCTGCTGACAAGGACATCGCTCTCAAACGAGGAAACCAGTCGAGATTTCTATCCTGTTAAAAGTATCAAAACTACAATGCTTTAATAAATAGTAGAGTTAAAATAAATAACCATAAATTGGGTTGGTTAAAAAAAAAGGGGAAACATACAACAAATGTGAAACAAAATTGATGCATTTTAGTAATACAAGTTGATGTTCATATTTTTTTAAATCACCGGATCTTATTAACTGTGCAAGTATTACAATATACACATTATATGATCATTAAGTTAATGAGATAGAGATGAGTTTGGAAGCATTTTAGAGGTAATATACCCGCATTTGCGTAGAAGGAGAGCGAGAAATCTTGTAGTAAAAGCCACCCTCAATAGACCTGACAGGGTTTCAAACCCTGATCTCCCAGTCCTCAGCAGACCAGTCTAACACAATAATCATGCCTTAGACCATTACACCATTGAAACAGGTTTGCTGTATACTAACTTGATCTAAAATTAAATCAAAATGGTTAAAAATTTAAATAATAGCCAACATTACAAAATTAAACTACCAAACATTGTATTAACTTTTACAATTTCAATAAATCCCATAGACTCATTATTGCATAGTTTATAAAAACTGCCATTATCAATTTAGCAACTGTCCACAACATTTGAAGACTAGAAATTCGGTACTATTCAAACATTTATGAATTGGTAAGAAATAATTACAGGCATCTTCTATTCAATATAAAGTGGGGAGGGGTGAGGGGAAAAGCTTTAACAAAACTAGAGTTACACTATAATTAGTTTTTTAACACGTGATGAAATCGAATACTAATTATTTATGTTTAACTGTATAAAAACCCAGAAAATTTAGGTTTAGTATCTAAAGATCCTAATGCTATAAACAATTTCAAAGGCAATAGTGAAAATAGGCTTTACTTGAAAAATTATTTTGTTTGTGAATGAAGAGTGGATCTAAAATTTACATATAAGTACATCTATTTGACTGATACACGATTCAGAGAGTGTTTGATTTAATATTTAACTAAATATTTGAAAACAATCAGAAATATGTTCAAGTCATTAATATATTATATTATATCAGAACTATGGTCAAGTCATTAATATATTATATCAGAACTATGTTCAAGTCATTAATATATGATATAAGTAGTAAAACAAATATAATAAAACTCAAACCTTAACCATGGCGTAGACATAACTTTCTGGACCTGTGAATTCTGTTGGGTCTTTCACTTTGACTAGAACGATGAAGTACAAATAATGCCACATATTGTGCTCACACTTTACGTGTTCCTCAAAACTCACAGTCTTATTGTCAAATGCACTTCTATTCAAACCTGCAATAACAATGATTCTATTTAAAATGTAATGTAATGCAAATTACTTAACTCCTTACATGGTGTTTAGGGCTCACTTTGAAGTATCTAATGCAAATATTACTTAAATTAATTAAATAAATTGCTCAAAAATATGTAAAATACTTAAAAATTGTAGATTGACTTTATTAGAATATAAACTTTGATCCCTATTTAAGCTAGATTGCTTAAGTGTCTGTTTTATTTTTATTTTCAAGTTGAATATCAGTTGGAAAAATTAAAATAATAGATGGATCAACATATAAAATTATATATTAAAATGCGAAATAATAAGTATATTGTAATGATATGCAGAATGTTTGCCATTGTTTTAACAATTTAATACTAGTAAGAAGTGAGAATGTGTGGTGGTGTGTATGCATATTATATAACCTAAAATTAAATATAATAGTGAGTTGCAAGATTTGAAATGGTCTTCTAAAATGTTGAAAGAGGGGTGAATTTTTTTTAAATTTAAATTTTGTGTTGAATTTTTAAGATATATTTTCTCTTTCTCAATAAGTGTTGTAACTCAATAGTTTATTTTCCAAATTTTCCTTAGCTTATAAAATTGATTATTCTGTTAAATACAAAACTTCAAAAATGTATTTTTATTTTCCTCAGTTACTATATGTAGTTCGATTTTTCAAAAGTTCAAAGTGGGCCTAGTCCACAGACAAGTAAGAAACAGACTCTCAACCTTACGGGGGTTTCGCTGCTTTCCTTTTGCCAGCTTGAGTCCTTCAACACTGGGCTTCGCTAGTGTCACTGCTGGGTGATGATAGGACTAACCGCAGCGATCCCAGTGGTGAAGGACTCAAGCTGCCAAAAGGAGCGCAACCATTTTACCTGAAGGTTGAGTGTCTGGGTATATAATTTGTATGTGGCCCAGTCCCATTAAACTTTTGCTATTGAGTATCTACTGTATAATATATAAAATATTGTATGAGAAATACAATGTGCAAATTAGTGAATTCCAATTTCCATGAAATCTAAAATGTGGTTACAATGAAACTAATGTACGCATCAACCAAAAGTTTAATACATCTATTTGACATATTTATCAAAAATGTTACAATGAGGATGTCAACTAGCAACAAAAAGCCAAATTAAATCAAATATTGCTTCAGTATAAGCAAAGAGTTTAATTTTCTTCACATGGAGATACATCAACCATTGTTTAATATCTGTCATGAGCATAGTGGCATTAGATGACAGTTTTTGAATGAAGAGAAATGGTTGTCATTAAATTTCAAGACACATCCTTGACAGATATTCAATAACTTTTTAGGTCACCATGTTAATAAAATTAAACTCTATGTTTGTACTGAAGTAATATTTGATTTTTGTGAACAAAAAATGATTTGATATAAACATTGCAAAAACACTGCCCTTTTTTAGTGTCCCTTAAACCCCCACCTTAACTATGTAACGAGACCATTTATTCTATTATCTAGGTTAAAAATGTCTACTTTTAACCTTATGTTTTGATTCAGAAGGGCACAGCAAAGGGTCAATTTTTCAGGGTGGCTACAAAACTTTTATTATGAAATTCCCTAATTTGTCCAAGTTTTCCAGACAATACTTTTGAAAATTTCTGACCAAACATTTTGAGGTTATGTGGTATAGAGCACTAGGCTAAATCATGGTTTAAATTAGGAGGGATAGCCAGCACACTTACCTAGGTGATACTGGAGTAGAAATTGTTTAGATAACACTAAAAAACACATAAACACATTGTTAAGTACAAGCTTTCACTGTCACAGACAGCTTCATCAGGTCAGGAGAGTAGACTGATGAAGCTGTCTGTGACAGTGAAAGCTTGTACTTAACAATGTGTTTATGTGTTTTTTAGTGTTATCTAAACAATTTCTACTCCAGTATCACCTAGGTAAGTGTGCTGGCTATCCCTCCTAATTTAAACCATGACCAAACATTTTGAATCTTTTCTTGTTGAACGGTATTTTCCCCCATTTATTACATGTTTTCAGGATTTTTTTTTTTAGCAACACGTCTTACTACCCATTTAGGTTATGCGCCTATGTACTAATTACACTAATGTGTTAAGGATTTAGAAAGTTTAATTTAGAGGAAGGAAGTGCACCCACATTTACTTGGAGGGAAAATGGAAATTCATTTAGCGAAAAACACTTTCAATACAAAAGAACGGGATAGAATCCCAATAACCCCGTCTTCGGTAGTCTAGTGGTCTATGGTGAGAGTAGCGCCTTAGTCCATGCGACCCCCGAAGCAGGCGTTCAGGCTATTAAACATCAACATCTTCATAAGTTAATTTTACAGTATTTAATGTTTTAGGTATTATTTTTAGCCCTGTATAAATGTGATATCAAACAAACCCTGTAAAACCACCTCATGTCAAAGATTGCCATTTCTAGGCAATTCAGTTAGTTATCATGAAACAAAATCTCTCACTTTTGTTTCAATGTTTTGGCTCAGAATTATAAAGTATTTAAATTCCATAATTTTTCTAGGTTTTACCTGTCTGTAGCCATCACGATTTTTGTGTATGTCTTACCAGTAATTTTGGGCTGATTGCAATTTACAATAATGTAAGGACACCAAATAGCAAGTTTTAGGGAGCCTTAACATGGAGAGAAGATGGAAACTCACAAACAAACTTAACTATAAAATACCTTCAGTACATCCATTCAGGATTTAACAGAGCCCTCCCAGAATAGTAAGAGGTACAAGAAACCTATTATGATTACTGGTTCTGGGATGCTAGTGTTTCAAATTTCCCCCTAAATGCTTAAAACAAACTATTAACTTACCACATATGAAACAGTTATCTTTAAGAGTTAGCTCTTTTTGTTGTTTTTCACTTCTTAGATCAGCAAATGTATCAATGATTACACCAAAGATGAGGTTCAGCACAATAATGATAACAATGAAGAAAAACAGCAGGTCATATACAACCCTGGCAACATATAAAGATTCCTGGAAAGGAAATAAAAATCAACTATTTCATTTATTTTACAAAATTAATTTATGATCGTAATCATTTAAGAAACTAGAGCTTCTACTAACTGTTTTATTAGTATCAAATTTAAGCTAAAAATCTATAAATTGTATGTATTTCCCAAAAATCATATTGATCCAAATTTTGTACAACTATGAATAAATAAGCATTTTTGTTAAGTTTAAATATTAAAAAAAAATCAAATGGGTCATGGAACAGGTAAAACGGGTTGTATAAATAAAATAATTCTTGTTTATGAATGTGAATAATCAAATGGGTAGTGTTTATTTACTGATAATCTTCATGCTATTAGTGAATTTAAACTGTATAGCCTAAAAGGACCTGGTAGGGTGTGGTAGTACTAAAATGGTTTTAATCGTCTTTGTGGAAACATTTAGCTGACTTTAAATCACTTTAATATTACCAACTTTTATAAGACACAAAGATACTCTATGCCCAATTCAGGTTGAAGAATCTTCAAAGTTATTAGTCACTGTATGAAGAAAATGACTAAAAAAAAAATTGATGATGAATGAATCCTAATATTGAACCAAACAAAGTATTTTTAATTTATGTGGATCACAAATGATAAATGATGATTCTCCAAATGGATCAGTCTCGATAGCTGAATCCAATTTAATTCAGTGAAAAATGACAACCTGGACACAGGAATAAAATCCGGGACATTTGGCTCTGAGCTGCAATGCTCTAGCACATGGCTAAGGCCCTTGGCCCTGTTGAGTGCAAGTCTAAAACCTATTTTGTGGTATGGTGGACGGGAGGGTGAAAGGCATGGCGTGGCTTCACAACCGACCAAAGTATCTTTCCACGCCAACAAGAACAGATGGATCATGGAAACCGTAGATGGCGCTAGCTACCAGACAGGTCTTGCGGGAAAATGATACGTTTGGAAATGTCAGTTTTCTCGAGAACAAGTGAAATTTTTATGTTAATATTTTCAACACCCCTTCTAACATAATGTATTGATGTTTATTAATTGTTACATTTTCTTAATTTTTGTTATGAAGCCAAAAGGTTTTTATTGATAAAAGTCAATTTTATCGATATTTGATCACTGTTAAAATTATAGAGGAGGTGTGTAAATAAAAAGGATAACTTGAACAAAATACTACTATTCTTGAACAAACCGTTTCCGAAAAGTAAATTGTGAAACAATGTAAATTCTTGAAGAAAACCGTTTGTTCCCATGGCTCTGCATTTCCACACCAAATGAAAAGGGCCAATCGCCTTAAGCAATGGTGTGCAAAGCCATAGGTCCCAGGTTTGATTTCTGTATTCAAGTTGTCATTTATCACTTGATTGAGAGAACGAAGTATATTTCAACATTAAAAATATTTCATTTCAATAATGAAAGAAAAGAAAACCTACGTTACTGCTGGGTGCTCGCAATATATCTCCGATTCCACCACCATTTCGAAGTCCTTGATTCAGGGTTGTCACAATGCACATAACTAAGGAATCACATGCTCTTTCTCTTACTTCTCCTGAGACAGTCACACGGCCTGAATCATTATCTGAAATAACATAATAAATCCTTTGCTCTACAAGTTTGTGTTTGCTTTTCACTGGGAAGAATACTATTTTGACCCCTTAAATGGATGATAGAAGCAATTCCATTTGATTAAATTTACTAATGATCTAAGAAAGTTTTTTAAAAACCAATTTATCCTTTTTAGAAATGATAGTGTGCTGTGTGAAAAATATGATATTTTGTTAGTTTATATATATTATTTTTTAAGAAATTGGGGGATACTTTAAAAAACAAATGGGACATATTTTAATTTGGCTAAACAAATTTTAAAAATACTACAAATATAGTCCTTAAATGAACCATAAGATATATTGGTAATTATTAGCAATCAGTTTAACAATCCAAGTTTTAGGCAGTTTTACTTATTCATAATTTTGCTTTTTCAACTAACAAAACCTACTAAGTACACATTTATGATATTAATAAGAAACTTAGTGGTTATAATTTAAGAGAATCATAATAAAAAAGGATATGTATGCTGCAAGAGTAAAAGTGGTGCAGATAAAAAACTTTGTCGATAAATTTTCTATTCTTAAAGTGCACATTTTCATTTTATATTTTTTTAGATATTTAAAATGCTACAATTACTTGAGAAAATATATAAAATTGGTTAGCTTTTTAATTTATGGACATAACACATAATACATGTATCAATTTAGCAAAAATATGTACCTGTAACTTCATATGAAGTTATGTTGAGTATACTACTACAATTGTCTTTCGAGCAATTATCATCTGGCAATTGGTGACTACTTAAAGGTTGAGATTCTTCCATTGCTAAATCAAATAAAGAATAAAATTATTTACATAGTGATATAGCAACTGTATAGTAATGTATATCTTAAAATTTAACAAGTTGTTAAAAAAATTGGGTTTTTACCATCCTTCTTGTATTTAATAACCAATTTAGGTTATAAGCTTTCCAAATTTATTATGGTATTAAACTTTGTCTTGAATCCATGTTAGATTTCTATCAAAACACTCCACAGTGAAAGGTGAGCAATAAATGTAACAAAGTATTTCACTACCTATTTTGATTTATTTATGATATAATAATTTTTTGGATCACTTTGCTAATTACTACATAAATCGAAATTTAATCAAACTAATATATTGTTTCCCCGGAGTATATGCAGCATAATTTGTATTGTTCTAATAATTACCATAATCTGGTCTAGAACAAGTGACCTTGTTCCTATTGTTAAATATATTATTCAAAATTAGTCCAAAAAAAAAAGCAAGTGTTTGAATTGTTATAAATATTACTTACGCACTACTTCGTCATCAACTGGAACTAGGAAATCATCTTTGAAGAACATGTAACCAATTATGGAAAACATATAAACTAGGATGAGTGCCAATACAGCAGTGAGAATAATTGAACGACCATTTCGTGTAACTGATCTTATTACATTGAGGAGGGTTTCTTCTCGATATACTACATCAAATAGCTAAAACATACGATAAAACATCAATACAGCCTCTGAAATTAGAACTAGGAGTTATAAATATGTTAGTTAAGCTAGTTCCATTTTTGCCGTGTGTCTTATTGGTTGTTTGAGCATTCTACAACCCAAATAAATATTACAAAAACAGCATTAGGAAGGTTAAATTTAAACAAATATACTAACATAATATTATGCTTGGAGAGTGAATATGAAATCCTAAAGAGGGGATACAAATAACCCCTAATTTGTATGGGTTAGAGTCTGTAGTGTAAATCACTTCGCCAACCCCACCAGTCTAAAATATTGTATCCTTATCATTAAGAAAAAATAACTTTAAAACACTTTGTCTGTAAAATAAGTTAATACTTTATTTAACATTGGGATTTTAAAAAGTGAGTCAACCCCATTTTCACACCAATTAAATCAGAATTTTTGTTTTTGCCAGTCAAAATGAAGACATTTCATCAATATTTGTGGCACACTTTAAAATAATATTTACATCATGAAACAAATAAAAACTCATCTTTGTGGTATTATGTGGAATATTTGGGCTTTTACTTGTTAAATATTTGGCCTTACCAAGATTCATTCTGAAAGTTTTTCATAAGCAGTTTAACAATGTGGTAAGCACAAACACCTCAGTAAATATGCTCACAGACAAAGCCTGATATGATTAACTTGTGAGATATTTTGTTTCACTAGATTTTAAAATAATATATTCATGTCCGATTCGTCAGCATAAATATCTATTGTCTTCTGCAAGCTTTTCCATAGTTTATAATTAATTTTTATGTGGCTTTAAAGTCAACACGCGCTATTTAAAGTCTAATACATTACATCTATCTCATTTAAGAATAAACACATTCATTGATAAACAATTTTTAGGCCCTATCTAGTGTAGAAAATGTGATGTGTTACAATTAAATTTATTTGTAAATAAATTGAATTCTAACATTTTGGAATAATAACTTTTCTTTTTTTCTAAATGTTTATATGTTGAAAATAAGGCCAAAGTTAGCCATAAGCAAAAGCCACATCATCGTATTAATAACAATAAGTCAAGGTTTTACAAAAGGCAGTTTTATTTAGAAATGGTTTGACTTAATCAAGTGTTTTAAGAATGTACATACACATGTATAAGTGGGAACATATACATGCAAATTAAGAGAACACAAAATGTATGTGGACAGAACTACTAAATAAGATTAAAATGTTTAAATATGTTAATTTTAGTTTATTTAGTGTTCAAGCTAATTCCAAAACTTACCAACACAGAATAAAAGAATGGATGCATACAAAGCCCCAATACACAAAATATGAGGTAGGTCAAGTGGTAAAGAAGTTCTGCATCTGTCACCATTTGTCCAAAGGATTTACTGAATGTTCCTTGGTTGCCCATAATACTCACTAAATGGATGCCTTTCACTAGAAACTGAAATAATAAGCAAACGTGTTAATACCAAACAGGCATTTATTTCTAGGTGAATAAAATGTTCGCTTGGCCTTTGATTTAGAGCTATACGCCAATAAAACATGCTGCATATCTGAACCTCCCTTTATATTATTTATAGATGGATTATGATCATTCAGTACCCTTCCTATTATAGTGCCACAATATGAATATATGTGTGCTGCTTATTGATATTCCATTCTGTTGCTATTTCTTCCGTTTTCTAGCCACTTAATGTTTTGACTTTTAAGTATAGAAAGGAAAGAGCGGAGGAAAGTGAGACTAACAGGATGGCCACTCAAACTATATAATAAAATTGCAACATAATTCCCGGATTTCATGGCATAAAAAATAAATCCTGAATTTTTAAAACGTTTCATTAAAGATGTGTTGGAATCACCACCAAACTTTAGAATGTGAGCATGTATTGTAATAAGTAATGAAGTGTGAGACTCAAAAATATCATGAAAATTCAAGAAAAAAATAACCTCAATCTCGTCTCAAAAGTTAAAAAACGATTCTTGAAAATTCTATAAATAAAAAAGAGAGCAAATAATGGCCCTAAGAAACTATAAAATCAAACCGGGAATTTATTATTTCCTATAATACCGTAGTAGCCCAAAAACAAGAAATGTTTTGGTTATAAATATTGTTTTTTAATATCAAACTTTGACAATATAAATTATAAATGGTCTTCATTGTAACTACCAATCACTATTTTATTAGTTGCATTTAAAATGTGTATTAGGTATCACAAGTATTTGAATGAACTATATATAAGACAATATAAATCTAGAGCCAACTTAAATGTCAAAAAGGAACTCTATAATCTATATATTTACTTTAATAAACATAATTTATTTATTTTTACTTTCAAAGGACGTTTTCTCGTCTCAATACTTTTTTTATATTCTAGTCTCCAATTGAAAAAATGGTTCTCGCACATCCCTAGTAACAAGTATTTCTACTCAATACCTAAATCAGTATACTTTTAGATTCCTAAACAATTCATACCACCTACAACCTCAAGTATATCTTAAATAACTTTAAATTACTTAAAGATGGGTGTCTGTGTAAAAAAATAAATACTAACCATCTTTTAGCGAGTAGCCACGAAAAGGACTCCTCCCTTCCCCCTTATAAAAAAAAGGATAAATTTATGATTCTCTTTGCAATTTTTTTTTTAAAGTTCTGGATAAGAAAGTCATAATACCACTTATGATGTGTGTTCAACAACTGGTAGAGAACCTACAAGTTAAACAGTCATATATGCTACATCCAGTAGAGGCAGAACCCTATAGGTGTAGAGGGAATTAAACAAAGTTTACACAAACTAATTGGTCTCCAAGTCAAAAATGGATTCGGGCTTACCAAACCCTGGAGAATACTTTAAAAGTGAATGCCCATAATGACTATTTTAAGAGGTCCTACTTAATATGGAAATTTTTTTAAAATTAGACTCCTCTTCAAGATATTTTTAATTGACTTCCCTAAGAAAATTTTCAAAATTTGGGTAGCACTAGTAAATATTTAGTGGTACTTGACTGAAATTTTTAGAGTTAAATGTTTTTATATCCTATTTGATGTGGTTCACCCACGACAAGTTTTTGACATTTGTATGACCATAAAATGTATTTAGAGTAATCTTCACCTTTAAATTCCTGAAAGATGACAAAACACAATAAATTTCGAGATTTTCCTGATGTACAAAATTCAAGCATAATTCCTGGCTTTCCTTGTTTTCCTGATCAATGGAGTGATCATTATGACAAAAAATTGTGTTTTTGATAATCATGAAAAAAATCACTTTGTCTTAGAGCCTGAGAATTTGTCATTGATGTATGGCACAAACTAATACCATCAATATTTAGAACCCATTTTAAGTTGTACACAATAAAACTCAATTTTTAACCCTAACTCACCAAATTGGGAGGTAGTTTATATTCTTTAAGTCTTTCTGATTTTCAGTCCACAGTTTAAAGAGGGACAATAAATTTAGTTTGTCCCGACAAGATTCTATCAGGTTTACTTGGGTGGTTATCATGAGTGCATAAACTAATGGTTTAGTGCTCACAGGTATATTATGGTAGAGGCCTTCTTTGACAGCCCCATGGAAAGTTGAAATTCTGGAGTGTGCTAAAAAAACCTGTTTTAAATACTATTCTGACTCCAATATAAGGAGAAATTCAGGGTAAGCAAAATAAAAATATCAAGAAGACTCTGTAGGCATATTTCCGGACTGTATGGAAATCAATTTTTTTGATTAGGTTATATTTTGAGATTCATGTTGAGGGTTTTTAAACTTCCTAGCACACAGACACTTAAAAAAATCTCTCTTGCCATGTATCACTCTACCACTAATAAGAACGATTGTGTTGGCAAACAAGAAAGGATGAGACTCCAGCCAAACACTTGCTTGTGAAACTTGCACTTTTTCTAAATCTAATTTAGGCATATAAGCTTTGGATAGCAGTTTGAGCTCATCTGTCTGCTCATGAATTGGTTTGAATGTTTTAAACTCCCATTGACTGTCACAAGTCATGACTATGAACACAATTTCTTGTTTTTGTTTCTTATGAAATGTAAGCATCAATATTTCTCAATCCCATGTATGTTAATTTCTAGTGTATTTCTAACTAAAAGAATTGTTTTAATGTTACAGTACTTTGTAGATAGGAGGGAGTAGGGACCAAAACCTGATAATTTTACTAAAAACTGTGTTAGCAGTGATACCTGGTAGCTTACATCTTGAACTACAAGTTGTTTTTATAGTGCATCTACACTGCAAGGATAGCTAATAACGACAAATATTTTGTTTTTTTAATATCTGGATTTCAAGATTTTATAGAAGTTTAAATAGTGTATGCATCCCATCTAAATCTATGAGGGTTATCATGTATTTTTCCTAACCCCCTCATTTGGGTAAAGCGATTTCATTATTTATCTATTTTGATTGATGGATGTTCACTTTAAATTATGTGCCTAGGTGTATTTTGTTAATGGGTAAAGAGATGTGTCAATGATTTAACATAAAAAAGAGGTGGAGGAGTAAGGGTGGAATTTAGTCCTCAACAACCTATCAGTTTTGTTTGAGTTATGAATAAGCTAAGTTGAAGAAAGAGAATATCACCCACTCAGCTTGTTGGACTAACCTGCATGAATTGTTGAAATTGAATAGTATTTCATGGATGTAACTGTAATATAGAGTTGAGAGGTAAAGACAAATTTTAATCAATAGATAAAAAGTTCTCATTTCAAATTGTGTATTGCTTACGCAGGTGAAAATATGATGTATGTGTTTCTTCATTTAAACATTAATATTGATTTTATTTATATTCTAAGATTATACACCAACACACCATTCTAAATTGTACAAATTCCCAAACTAGTTTTGTCAGTGCATAGCTCTGAAATGATGGCCAAGCTGAGATTTTCTCCCATTTGATTTTTGTTTAGGTTAATTAGTCCAAGCCACACTGTTATTGTATTATTATTACTGGATATCCTAAATTCACACACATAAATTTGACCTAAGAACAGTCCAATATTTAAATATACCCATATGTATTTATTCAAAACATTCTAATTGCAATTGAAATAGTTTAGTCATATTATTTAATCTTTTAGCTTTTTAATTCTTTCCAGACATGATAAGTCATTTAGATGTTCCAAATGTTTATCTCATCTAATCAAGATAGTAAATAGGTTACAGTAGATGATGCCCAATCATAGCTGTAATTTAAAATTAATTTACAAAATCAAACCAATATATTCTAGTCTTTAGTACAATACCTGCAATATGGTATTAGCTTTTTTAATACCATATTTAGTTTGTACATTGTTTAAAACCATTTCAATCTATACAATGAACCAAGTCCAAAACCCGATGTATTCTGTAGTTTAACCTCTATATTGGATCATGTTTGCAAACAGGTGATATTATGTTGGTTGTATAAATAATTTAGTTGAACCACAGGATATTACTTGTTATAAGTACATCATTTTTTAGTTAATCACATCTTAAATTTAAAGTCATGATATTTTTTTATGTTGGGGCTATTATACATTTCAAAATTAATATTATGCTATAAGGTGTAATAGGTTTAGTGGTGTAACAATGTTCACATTGTAAATGTGACAGTAACATTCCCTAAAATAACAGATGTTAACGATATTATAAGGAAACCATCAATATCATGCATGTGTATAATCCGAATGAGATATAAGAAGTGGTGAAAAAAAACAAAAAACATACAAAATAAGTTAACTTGAATTTGTGATAACCAACAATACCAGGAAATTTATGTTATTACCGTTATTGAACCCAGAAGCCAAAGGGTTGGTTCAGGTCCCCCAGAGAATATCATTCTTAATATAGTTGAAGCAACAAGTGTCCTCACTCCAGATTCCCGTGGCAAGGTGATAACAATAGCGGCAGATACCAGCATAACAGCCCAAATCAACCCTGAGACGTGATGACCTAGGTCTCAACACAACACACACATTTGTTACAATGCAGTACACTCACAAGCATAGTAAATATTTAAAGGACACATATACTATGAGTAATTTCAATAGTATGATTAGAGAATTTTGTGAATAAAATTATAATATTCTGTGTAAGGTACCAAAGTAGAAAATTACAATGCAAGGAATAATGTATAATATTTCCACATGAAAATATCCAATGACAACATTTAAAATACACGAGTTGATATATATTTTGCTAAGAGCTTTTCTAAATATAAAAATATAGTTATTGATAAAGAATAGAATTAGATTCTCTAATGTTTTCAAACATTTTTTTTTCTTCTTTAAAATAGGGCTGGGTCAACTAGCCCTTTTGTCAATCAGGCTGTGACCGATAATTTGTTGGCAAACTTGGCACTAACCGATGCCGATCATTCAGTTAATTTTCCTTACAAGATTACAAAAGTAGTATGCAAAACGCACACATAAATTTTTTGTTTATTAAATGATTGGTAAAAATATAAATGAACAAAAAAAAATCATAATAAAAAAAGTTGAATATACTGTGGTAACTATTTGATTATGGGGAAGTACAGGGTTGATAAGTGTTTTTGATCTTTTTAATTTGTATTCAAAATGCTCAACTGTGAGCATAAATTTGTGCTAATTTATAATATTATTTCAAAACTAGTTCAGAGTTATTCAAAGGCTAATATTCTGTTTATTTGTTCAAATCTTTTCCATTAACAGTATCTTACAATTTAGTATTAAGTTAATATTTATAAAATGAGTATTAAAGATGTTAATTATTTGAGTAGTCCAGAAGGCATGAACTAGTGTTGAATTATTTTTGGTAATATCAACCCTTAAATCAACATTGCCGTTCTTTAACACTTCCTATTTCTTTCCTTTTACTCACAAAGTTTTGACTTTGAAATATACACCTGAGCAGTATGTCTCACTGTCTCTCTCGCAAGACGCCATTTGAGTCACCAAACAGTGTAATTTCAAACATGTTTCCACTAACCAGTAAGCAACCCCCATATCTCCCCTTCTCCTTTCCACCCTTTCACTGTCTCCAAATGAGAGAATAGAACAAAATACAAGATTGCCTGTTACTCAGCTTAAAACTGCCTCGCCTCTACTGTTTAAAAATTCGGTGAAATTAAACATGTTCAAAATGTGGATAATCTGTTTAACAAATTGTGCCATAAATGACCAATTGATCAAATCGACCCAACCCAGCTCTGCATTAAATCATTTTGGTTTGGATTAATTATTGTCCAAAACTGTTTTATTGAAGCTTATTGGATTGGTATAGTGCTTTAGGAGATATTTTTATGAAATTTATTTGCTACTATACGGTTTAAAAAAATCAGTATGTATGCACATTAAAAAAATAAACAACTAGTAATACAGTAATCATGATTAAAAGATAAATAGTAGAGATGGGCCACTTGAATCCACCAAATGCTGGCAATTATTTGAGATTCGAGGATTACGTGTTTTACTGGATTCAACAGTCAAATCTTTCACCTCATAAACAAAACATAATATTTTGGATTAAAAAATTACTTAGTTAAGCCTACTTGAAAAGCACAACTTAATCCGTAACCTTTATTTTGTCAGACAAAAGTGATTAGCATTAATAAAATCATTATTTAAAAAAAAATTGTTAGGTGTGTAAAATCTTATGTGCTTAATACAATACCCTCCCACCTCTATGGGAAACTTGGACTACCGTTTTGGCACATGCTCACTTCTAAAACTTTCATCTCCCGAACAATCTTGTAAATATTTGAATGAACACATTAACACTCTTCAAAAACTGAAAATCAAAACTAGAATTACAAATAAACTCTAAATAAATAAAACCAATTACGGCTTAATTTTTAAAAAAGAAATAAGAACACATTACACATGATACAAAGTCGGCCACCATGACATATATTATGTTTACTCGCCAGAGTCATGATTAAAATAAAGATACTGTTAATTCTTACTACCCAACTAGTTTTAATTATCTACAATTATGCAAAGAACCCCAATTTATTGCATACAATCTTTAAGTTAGAGATTTTGTTGGGTTTCATGAAAAATAAATACTGTCAACAGTCAGACACTGATAAAACTGTTTATTTATGCATACCGGCCAACTTATTGTATATAGATTGTTTGTTTAAAATCGATTCAGATTATTTGATCATTTAGTAAGCGCTCTCGAGTTTTAAGAATCAAATAACGACTTGCTAATTCATTATTTATTTTTAAATTGATTTTAACTAAGAGTTTATTTTTTTAAATATGTTATTTAAGTAATTATAAAAATATTCAAACATAGTCCTGCCTTATAAAATGGGAATGAACATATTGGAGTTGAAAATATGTTCGTGTTTTAGGCCTAAATAGGATGTATTCTCAGAAATCGATATATCACAAGAATTGAATATATTGGTTTTCTATGTGAAGATAGATAATGGCTATATAAGAAAATAGAAAAAAACATAATTAGGCATTAATGAGTTCACTCTTTCCATTGTATGTTTAATTGTTAAGCACGTTGTTTTAGTCTTTATTAAAAATATTTGTTTGTATTTTTATTTTTGCTATCTTATTAAAATAAATTGTAATCCTTCATTGATGATTAAAGTTGATCAAAGGATAACTAGGCCTAATCTGTTTATTTCACATGTTTTTTTAGAAACTTAACTCATTCTAACAACACTTTTAAAGAAAATTCAAAGGCACTAAAATTTTGATTGGTTTGATTTTTAAACAATAATATGAGTCTAGATTGTTTAATGTGAATGGATTTAACCTGTATTTCGTGATGGGTGGTTGGGGTTGATTAAAATTGAAAGCATGATCGAAATAAATCTTAATTTACAGTTTAAGCCGATATTGTGTAATGAAGGTCTATTTGTAAATCATTAAAATTTAACAATTTGCTAGGATTCAGATTCGACCCATCTCTAATAAATAGTAAATTCAAAAATTTATTACAACTTTTATAAATCTTTTGTAAAATGATATACTTTCAACCTTTACTGCCCAGATTCTTGATTATTTACTCTTAACTGGCCCTCAAACTTCCTCCCACAATTTCACTCCCAGATTTTTCATGAGAGACTCAGCACTGGGTAGTGACAAAGTGGACAATTAACTTTCATTTCTCTATATACTCTATTTTTACACCTACAATAACTTTGTAATTGGCAATTTGAATTCTTTCTAACGCCAAAAATACAAGCGAAAGCCATGGGTTAAGATAATTTTAGTACAGAGTATTATGAACACATGGAATGATAAAAATTAAGGTAGTTTACAATAACAATGCCAAGCCAGACCAGAGTACGAGTCAAGTATAAGTGAAGTCCAAGATAATGCTATCAGTTGCCTTGCTAGAACGTATTACTAGCAGTCACATGATGAAATCTTAGACAGAGGTTACAACTAAGCGGGAAATAAAATTATTTACATTCACTTATATTACCTTCAAATGGGACAATTTTGCTTGTAAAGTTAACAAAACTGATTATAAACGAACAAATATTTGTTAAAATAACGGCAAAGTTGAAAAACAGGGTTTTCTTTGTGGCCACAAAGAAAAGACTATTGGAAGGAATTTTAACTCTACTAGTAATTTTCAAAAGGTGAGTGTGCTTTGATCAATATATGATTTCATAGGCCTTTTATTTGGATCTATTATAATCAGTGTATATATATATATTTAGATGGTTTATCAAAATATAGATAATATAGACCCACCATAGTCTGTTGTGAAAACAGAGCAATATTAAAATACGTGCTATCTCGATAGTGCTTGCATGCATGCTGTGCCATCTTGAGGAGTATCATTGGAGTATGGTCCAAGTACATCTAAAGCTTGCTCGGGACCAGACATTTATGTGACTTAGGTGAGACTAACCTTATTGCTTCAATGAGCTGCTCAATTGTCCTAGCAAGCACACCCATGTATCTTCAACTTTACTTCTTTTCTGGGCTTGCTAAGTCTGTTTTTTTAATATGCCACTTAGTTTTATAGTTACTTAACTTAGTAAACCAAATATTTTAAAATCATAGAGCTTTGGGCTTAAATTAATAACAATTAAAGTTTCTTGCCTTGGATTAAGATTTGTTAGTTGCACTGGTTTATTATATATAATACAAACAGTACTCTANGTGATTGTTTTTATATCTACAGGAATGTTGGTTCATATAGTTTGAAAATTGTTTGTTTATTCTTGTGCGATCTATTTCGCCTCAATTTCAAACTTGCCTGTAGCTTCCCTAGCTCAGTGAAGCGTTATAGAAATGAAACAGAGAAAGGAAAAATACAACACACACACACACACACACACACACACACACACACACACACACACACACACACACTCAAATGGCGATAAGAAGGATCATTGGGAATGTACGAAAATTATAAAGTCCAGTATGAACATTTTAAAATTATCACTATATTTAGCTTAAAGTTGTCAAAACCTTTTTCAAGAGAGTGTGCTGTATATCACTTGGCGTATAATTAATTATTGATCGTGCTTTAAACTTGTCAGCATTCAGGAATATAGCGTCAGGATGTAAAAGCAAATTACCAATATGATAAAACTGGTACAAAAGTGATTTCTGCATTGAGAAAATATTATTTTCTCCTTCACTTCCTTTATTGAGACCAACCACACTTTGGAGCAAATTAATTTTTTCAAGTTATCATTAGTAGTTTAAATTACCTACTCCAGGGTTGCCACTATTAACCATAAGAAGAAACTAGTCCCAACGAGTTGACAAATACTGCTCTCAAATTGTTGTGACAGGGATGGGGGTGATAAGTTAGTTTTAAAGGAACAGGGGCAATGAGGGGTTGTTTGTACTTGAGAAGATAACTATGAAGGCTATTCAGCCATAGTAAAACATTTGTGTTGTATGTACAAAAATTGGTGATAGAGATAATATATGCTAAACCAGCAGCTAGAATTAATCTATAAGGAACACGGGTTTATCTATAATTTCAGTTTCCTTTACTTCATCAATCTAACTATGCCACTGTCACTATTCCCAATAGATACAACTATTGTGAGGATGTTGTAATTTTGTACTTACTTGGTACAGAGTCCAGGAAAGGATAAAAGAATGCTACAATAAGATTTATGAGAACAGCACAGTTGAAAAGAATATTACTCCACAATGACATATGGCTGCTGACCCAAAACAATGCTGGCTGACCTGAAATCATGACACATTAATTAACACTTGACTATTTGATTTAAAAAGGTAAGGCGAGTCTAGACAAGTTTTCTTTTGGAGACAAAGCCAAGGGTACACGTATAAAGTTTAGGGTGTCATATTTCTAATCTAATTGACTATAATATGACCAATGCAAAAGACACAGTCTAAATCAAAGAAATATTTTAATTTAATATAAAATATATTTATAAGTACCTCGTAGTTTTTTTTGCCATTTCATTTCATTGAACATATCTTCAGCTCTTTCAAAAAAATCAGTCACTTTGGATCCTTGATCATCCTTTTCTGCTGTATTGAGTACCTTAGCTTTTGTATCAGAAGTAATGTACTCACATATCTCAGGTATGGGAAAAACAATTTGTT
Source organism: Timema californicum (assembly GCA_902141385.1). Taxonomy (NCBI): domain Eukaryota; kingdom Metazoa; phylum Arthropoda; class Insecta; order Phasmatodea; family Timematidae; genus Timema; species Timema californicum. Next base: position 138,132 of record CABFOW010000851.1, on the reverse strand, counting down.
CTAAAGTACGGTCTTGCCTAACAATCTGCAATTAAATGGAAAAAATGTGTATTACAATACATAACTGTGACACAAACAATTATTAAAAATATTAATCATATCTAGCTACTAGTAACTCTATGTGATGAGAGATAGATTTGTCATTATTATATTATTAAAAATGGTTCAATTCAAAATGAATGGTTTTGTACAGGTCGAATATGGATTTTTTAATATAGTATTCAGATAACAGTAAATAACCTTTTTTTGCTCCCCATCTTAAAAGTAATTTTAGGTCTGGTAAATAAGAATATTTTATTTATAATGGGAGGAGAGTGGTAGGCCATTTAGGAAAAATCATATCATAGTACACCCAGTAGGAATTTCAACACTGACATTCTCGTCACTGGTAAACCAGACTAGATGAGCTTGACATTTAGTACTCATGCCCAACCATATAAATAACATCAAAGATAGCAAATAATTGTATAGAACTAGCTAAGCGTCTTACTCAATCTTATGTACAATATCTTTGTACTCGGCAGGATAAATTCAAGCTTCAAGTCACCAGTGACAGTGGTACCAATAACTTCTCATTTGCAGCCAATGATTTCCACACCATCAAAGATGCCGTCTTAAATTTTGAGTGAAGAATGACCCTAAGCCTAGGAAAAATCCTGAATAGCTCAGTGGTAGAGGATTGTCACACTAAGCCAATAGTGCCAGGTATGATTCTCGCATCCAGGTGTTGTTTTTAAATTTACCAATATGATACAGCTATACCTTTAACATAAAGATCATTTCAATCTTCCAAGATTCACTAGTTCTGTACAATTGTACAAGTGTTTGCTTTCTTCCAGTGTGTATCAAGTTTTTTGCTCTATGCACATTTATTAGACGGAGGATATTTTGGATTTAGGCCTGGAAATGTAAAGTTAAAATGTTATTTTTATCTGTCTACCCACAAAGACTCAAATATAAAATTTGTCAGAATATCTATCATGAGTATAGCAGCATTAGATGAGAAACTTTTTAAATGAAGATAAAAAGTTGTCACTAAATTCCAGGACACCCTTAACAGATATTCAAGAAATTTTGAGGTCACTATGTGAAGAAAATTAAATTATACGTTTGTACTGGAGCAATTATATTTATTATATTATATTATTTTTATTTATATTTGGTTAAAAAATGAAAACACTGGCCTTTTCTCGCATCCTCTTCCATCCTACCTTAAGTATTGAGTGCAGTTTTATTCTAAGACTTTCAGTATAAGCTTTGAACTAATAAGAATATTTGAAATGATACATTAAATTAGTACTATATCAACTTTAAGAAATAGGTTAAATTAAATTAAATCTGTAAGCATTTTCTGTCGCTCAAATGCTATGTAATTTAGTTATTTAAATAGAGTCTAACACCTTTGCTCTGTTGGTAGCATGTCCGTCTACTGAGGTAAGAGTCCTGGGTTTAATTCCTGGCATGACCAAGAAAATGTATCAATGGCGAAATGTGGGTTTATCCTTTCACAATGATGAATTAATGGCCGGGGGCTAGGTGTTCTGTTATAGACTTAAGTTAGTTCTAAGTTGTTTGTTGATATAATCAGTTTGTTCAGAAAGTGCATGTTAAATATCTCAAATATATATAAATGTATTTTTTCTTGGTTTAAGTGTTCCATTATAGGTTTTTTCTGCAGATAATTCATATATTCAAATTTTGTTTGATTTTAAATAAAATACCCTGATGCATACAGATTTCCTGTGAAACAATTTAACTCCTTAACTTTACAGAAGGCATCTCATTTTGCCCTGCTTGTAGCTATTCTGATTTCAATCTTTAACTGATCTATAAAAGATTTTATTAGTAAACACTTTTATCATAAATGGTGTAATAATGAAGAAGAAAAATTGCTGTTTGTATTTCAATAACCCTGTGATCAGGAGCGGATTTACACATAGGCCTAGTAGGCACGTGCCTGTAGTGGCAGATTTTAGGGGCAGCACATTTTAAATGATAAAAAAAATACTTTTTTACTAGCTAAAATAATGTTATGGCTTCGTGTGTGATTGTTGTGGTTTATTGTATCTGCATACTAACATGAAAGAGTATCACTTAATTACCCAACAATCATCTTAATTGGAGGTCACTTATTGGATAAAATGGATTTGTATGTAATCATCGACCCGTTTACTAAGCAGAAATCAAGGTGAAAGAGATTAGAGACTATTTTCTTATTGTGTACATGCTAGTATTTTATCTGTATTAACAAGTTCTACAGTCCACTGATGCAGACTTTATATTGATAAATTATATAATATTTGAATTTGTGTGTGTAAGAGTATTTATTTCAATTTTATAAGGCTTTGCTTGGATTCTTACTACTTTTAAAACCTCACTATAATAAGTAATAAAGTAATGCAAGCACTTTTTATTGGCCATTACACATATAGCACTTGTCTATATGGTATGTATGTATCGGTGTAGGGGAGAAACAGGGATTTAGAAGGATAGAAATTAAAGTAGGAAAAGTGATTGGCAAATTATCTAGTGACAATGGGTGGCAGAGTCATTAATCTGCCCCTGTCTGAGATAATAACATAAACTGTTATGAATGCAACATTGCACTATATCATAACACTTTACCAAATATATTGTAACAAGATTAGTGTTTAACACCGGGACCATCATGCTCTCATTGTTTACCCTGGCTGCGCTCCTTGTTCTCTCTGTCTCCCTCCTTGTCTAGCAGGTAGGCAGCGACCTTCTCACTTGACTGTGGGATTAGAGGGGTCGGAGGAGGGGGG